>PVIC010000603.1:48210-115018 GCA_004025085.1 Thryonomys swinderianus | reverse complement strand
GGCCTGAGACAGGAGGGCCTGAGCAGGAGGCCTGAGCAGGAGGGTGGGAGGAGTGGCTCTGTGGGTCGCAGAGGCAGACCGCCAGGGTGAGGCTCCGCGGCCCTGTGACCCAGCTGCACTGCCCGTCCCGGTGACAGGCTCCAGAACTGGCTGTCGCCACGTGCCGTGCTCCCCTTGTCCCGAGGAGTCTTCCCGTGTCCGAAGAGCTGGGAATCCAGAGTGAGGCACCCCACCCCGAGTACAGCAGCCTCTTGTTTTTGCCTGCACTGTCTCGGGGACAGCGGGCACCGGGCCTGGGCCGGGGGCCTGGCAGGGTGACCGGCTCCATGCATAGCCCCTGTTAACAGAGTCGGGAGCTGGACGCGGGGTAAAAGGCGGCTTTTCACCCTACTGGCGTGACAGACGAACAGGCGAGGCAGCCTCTGGCGAAAGGGGATTGGATTTCACTCAGAGATACAGAAGGGGACACAAAGCCTCTCACCATGTCTCCTACAGAAAGAAAAGAACAAAAGGCCGGTGGCCATTTTTTCTAAGCAGAGCGGCGCCTGGACAGGCTCCACTTGAAACTGACTTTCCCCTCATGTTAGAGCCCAGGCGGCCGGTCTTTAACAGTCTTTACAAAGTCAGGTGTTCTCTTTCACTTGGTATTTTATTTAGGATCCATTTCAGGGAGTATTTGTAGGGGTTTAGAGTTCGTAGGAAGCACCGACGTCAGTTCCCAAGAACAGTCGCCGTGGGCAAGGATGTGCAGGACCCTGTCCGGACGGGGCTGTGGCACCAGGAGCCAAGGGGCTGGGGCAGCGTGGCCTCAGGACCACGCCAGCAGCAGCGTTTGGAGTAGCATTTCTTTTTCAGTATTTTTCCATTTCTTTTTTTTTTTTTAAATTGCAATGTCTGAGGGTATTTCTTAAAGGAATGTAGTGCAGAAGTTGTGCCGCTTGCTATTCTGAGATGTTGCCTAAGATCTGAAAACCTGCCCAGTGCCGTTGTGATCTGATACTTCAATGAAGAAAATGACTTCAGAAATCTTTCTTCCACGTGTGGGCTGGGTGAGTGTTCGAGAGAAGCCGCACACGGACTTTCCCTCTTTTCCTTTCCTTTCAGGGGAGGACTGTTAGTCGGACGCCCTAGCAGGAAAACGGAGCGGACGGCATCTTCTGACGGCTCATCCTCCTTAGGGCGAATTCTATCCCCAAATGTGGGGTCAGAGCCCCCCGCCCCCTCCCTTGTGACCTGTGTTTGGAGGCAGGACCTGTGCGCAGGGCCTGAAGGAGAAGTGAGGCGGCTCCACGGGTGACCCCCGGGGGCACTGCAGTCCTCACGGGAGAGCAGGTTCCGGCGCGGACATGGCTCGGCGGGGGAGGCCGAGCAGGGGCAGCACCCCGGGGAGCCCGCCCCGCGGGCGGCAGGTTGGTCTGGGCTCCTGGCTCCAGCTCGGTGAGGGCGGGAGCCCTGCGTGCTCACGCCGCCCAGGCCGGGCCGTTCTGTCGCCAGTGCGCGTGCTCTCGGGTGCCGGCCCCCCCAAAGCATCGCCACCGTGGGGGCCCTGGCCCCTGCTTTCCGTGTCTCTGCCCCCCACACCTTTAGCTCGGTCTTAAAAAGCACACGTGTAGTTGTTTATCAGAATGACCCATGGAGCTCAATCACCACTGCATGTTTGTGTAGTTATTTTTGAGGGGGAAAGAAATGAAAAGATGTTAGTCACATTTATTAATTTGAATGCCCTCTAATATACCTAATAAAGTTTGTAATCATGAATGGATTATAGGATAGTTTGCCAGCAAAATAATAGTGATACATGTTTAAATGATCTCGATTTCAGGGTCATCTTCCCCTCCTCCTCCCTCTTCTCCTCCTTCTGTGTCTTCTTCTTTTCCTCCTCCTCCCCCTCAAAAAGACAATGTAATTCAGTGAGACCCTGAATCAATATTAAAAATTTTAAAAAGCTGGGTGTGTAGCTCAGTGCAGTCCCCAGTACTGAAAAGAATCTGGACATTTTCCTCCTCTATCTGTATAAGCTGCTTAAAATGTCCAGGCTCAACCTTGGAGTGGTTAAGACTGTATAACAACTTTGATGCAGCTGTTTAAAAAGTGTCACAACACTGTATCATTCTTCTTGTTACCAGATAAATACTCTTAAATCACTGTATATATTAGTGCAGTTATGCATAACTGCATGTAGGGTACGTATATTCCAATTATACACATAGTATTGGGCAACTAGATTTCATAAAAAGCCTAAACAGAAAAATTAGTGTAGGAAAATAGGAAATAGTGATGGCCACATCCCTCTTCCAACTTTTCATATTAGCCTGTGCTTCTGTACTAAGCTACATTTCATGACATAAGCATCGCTTTTATGATTAAACAAAATAACATGGTGCAGGGTGACAGGCCCTTCAGTCCCTGATGCTTTGCCGGTTTACTGGGGTAAACGCCTGGCGGAGCCTGGGTCCCGGTGGGCGCATAGTCGAGATCTGCTCTTCGCTGCCCCGGGGCAGACCGGATTCCAGCCACGTGCCACGACGCGGGCACTGGGGGGAGCTAAGGAGATGCCACGGTAACCGCCAGGCCTGCAAAGCTGGGAGGTACAGAATTTCAAAATGTAGGCTACGAAGTAGAAGTAGGAGGAACAGAGGTCTTAAAATGAGCAGAACGTAATATTTTTAGTGAATCATATTTTAGGTTTCTCAGTGGTAAGCTCAGATGTTTGTAGGAGTTTGCAACTGGACTTTTTTGTGAAATTGTAGATGTATGGTTGCCGCCTTTTCTTCTGCTACAAAAGAGATTTTCCCTTCCCCAGAAGTGGCTGGAAAAGTAGAGTTCAGTGCAAGTCAGGGCTGTTGTTACTTTGGAATTTGTCTAGAAACCCTTGAAATCTGTTAGGAAGCCATCTGGGGGGCATTGTGGCTGTTTTCTCAGACACTGCGGGGGGGCTGTCGATCGTGGAGGGAGTTGCCGCTCCCCGTCAGGCCTTCCTTGGGCGCAGGGCCCCTCGGGAGGCCGTGGATTTGCCCCTGTGCGGGGCTGCCTTAGCCTGATCCGCAGGAGCTGCTATTTAATCTGCTGCTCCGCTTCCTGACCCACCTCCGTCCCTGGGGGAAAATCCCAGCCACTTTTAGAACAGCTAAGGAAGTTGTGTAAGAGGAGAGGAAAGGCTGTTGGCGGGAAGGGAGGGATTTCTACTGCAGTCCAGCCTCCTGCGCGGGGTCAGAGACGCCGGATGATCTTTTTCTGAAGGAACAGAGAGGCTCAGAGCTCAGCGTAACAGAAAGTGCTGTGCAGCCTGCAGTCTGAGGCTGTATTTACAGCCCCGCCGAAGCTGAGCACCCTCGGCCAGGACAAGGCCTTATGAGCTCCGTTTCCCCTCGCAATTCCTGTAGCCTTGGCGGGGTGTGGAAATCGTTGTTGGAGAAAAGTCTGCTAACTGAGCCAGGGACTGTGAACGGTGCACACCGTTTCCGAACGAAGCGCTTTCTCCATGCGTGTGTGCTGACCCGAACCTGTAGGCCCAGGCCAAGGACCGGGGCTTCTTCACACACTCCTAACTGGGGTCCGTTTCACGAAGGTCCAGGTGAACCTTGTGGCCGTGGAAGTTCTCGCTGTAACAGGATGAGCTTTCATACTCCTGCTGTTCCACACCCTTTTTCTCAAACTAAATAAGCAAAAGCGCCCACGTCCGTCGTGAGGGCACAGACGGCCTCGCGCGTCCTGTCCCTGGAGCTGGCTCGCGCCGTCCTCCGTCCTGACTGGCGTTAGCTGCATCTGCTAAGGTTGCAGGAGTGTTTTGAAGACGCTGTCACTTGGCCAAGAAAATGGAAGCGAGGGAGCCTTGGGAGACTATTACATGGCAGTGGCTTCTAGACATCAAGCATATATTTCCGAAAGGGTGTTTTCTTTGGGGCAAAATGTTGCTATTTTATTCAATTAGAGACATTAGAGAAGTGATTTCAGGAATATTCTAAAGGAAGAACAATGAAAGCTTTCTGAACTGTGGTAAACACAGTATTGAATATCTCTGTTGCTGGGTGTTGAGGGGCTACGGTCTCACACACGCGGCTTTCCTGGGAATGGCATACTCTACCACCCGCTGACTTGCAGTAGTGCTTTTCTGTGTTGAAGGAAATTTTCAGAGTAGAGTGAATGATATCCTAAAGTTTTAAAGCTAAGTATACATCACGAGGATTCAAAGGATGAACAGTGTTCTTCACTGTAAATAGGAGTAATAAAACAACGCGTAAAAATTCTTAGAGTGGTACCCGGGACATAGTAGTTGCTCAGTAAACTTAATGGCTTTTATAATTATGAACAAGCTCGAGACACAGCCAGTCAGCTTTCTTGGTATGTCCGCTTGGCTGTCTCACAAGCCTTTCTCAGACTTCAGAGCTGAGTTATTTCTTCTTGGTGGCAAACCTGTATCATCTGGACCTTCCCCTTCTTCGTCTGTGGCTCCTACCTTTACTCATGACAGAAATCTGAATCTTACTTAATTCCTACCTGTCTTATATCGCTCCTGACTTTGCTATCTCTAAATGCTCTTACTACATAGTGGAAAAACTGTACTTGTTGCTCTCTGGGCCAGCCCTCCCGCCTGGGCTTTGCCCCGTGGTGGTGTTTGGGGCCAGGCGGCCATGCCAGCCCTGCCGGACCCTCAGCAGCCCCTCTCTCCCTGCTGGGCGTCAGCTGTGCCTCTTCGCCCTCCCCCCGAAATGTCTCCACATAGCACCCCGCGCCCTGTGGGCTTCCCAGTCCCTCTAGCTGAGAACCTCTGGCCTAGCACAGATGACTGGCGTTTGCTGCTTCGCCTGCCACGAAGCCTGTTTTCCAGAGGACCCAGCCGGGCAGGGAGCCCCTGCAGAAGCGCTTCTCCGGGGGCGCCTCTGGGCCGTCGTCGCTGGGACTCCGGCTTCCGTCTGCCTCTTCCCTCCACACTCAGCACCCACACGCTCTGTCGTGTTCCTCTTCCCCAAAATGTGACTTGCTCCCCACATAAGTGTGAGCACCCCACTCCCTCAGCTCCAGCCTCTGGGTCATAGTTTCCGAGGACCCGAGGCTCCAGGCCCGTCCACAGCAGGCCGGGCGCCCCCCTCCTCCTGCGTCCCTCCAGAATGCTTCCTGCTCCCCCGCACGGGCCCTGTGCCGCCCGCAAGGCCCACGCCTCGCATCCGTGGTCTGGAGGAACCGTGGCCCCCTGTCCATCTTGCACTGCGCTGTGCGTTCCTGAAACGCAGGGCCTGGGCTGCCTCCCCCTCACTGCAGCCCGGCGTCTGCTGCGGGATCTCGCACGCTGCAGAGAACTGACGCGCATCAGCCCGATGAGGGCGGGAGTGAAAGGTTGCAAGCCGCTTTGCCTGGGACTGATTCCCTGTCCTTTGCACCCCGTCCTCACATGACGCAGTGTGTGTGTATGGCTCGAGGGTCACGGTGCTCGGGTTTGGATGCTCCCTCTCCCGACGCCATGTCCATCTGAGCTCAAGTCTCCTGTCTCTTCGTGCTCTCTGCGTTCGGGGTCCTGTGCCTTCGGCGTGCCAATGCCGCTGTACCCAGCAATGAGAAATGCTCAGCAAGGCCGGGCCTGGTGGCTCATGCTTGTCATCCCAGCACTCGGGAGGCAGAGGCAGGAGGATTGCTGTGAGTTCGAGGCTAACCTGGGCTACGTGGTGAGTTCAGGGCCAGCCTGAACTACAGACCAAGACCCTGTCTCAAAAAACTTTAAAAAATGCTCAGCAAGTGCTAATTATCTTTTTAACCTATTAAATTATTGTGAAATTTAGTCTTTCTTTTTTTTTTTTTGAGACAGGGTCTTGCTTTGTAGTTCAGGCCGGCCCTGAGCTCACTATGGAGCCCAGGCGAGCCTGGAACTCAGCAGTCCTCCTGCCTCTGCCTCCAGAGTGCTGGGATGACAGGCGTGAGCCACCGCGCCCGGCTAGTCTGTTTCTTGATGAACACAGTGGAAGCAGTAGTTTAAAGCTAAGCAGGACTGCACGTCCCTGGAACAGCCTCATTTACATTTTCCAGGCTTTGAGTTACTTGCATTGAAACATTGACTTTGTCACTTGGTGAGACGTGATTCAAGACAGGCTGGCTGGGATGGCGGATAAATTGCCCGATAAAAGCAGGAGATTGACTTGGTTTTAAGCCAGACTGTGGTATTTTAACTCCCGAGTAAAAATGTCAGAGGATGAGATACTTTCCTTGAAATTCAGTGCCGGCTCTACTCAGATTTATTGAGACTCTCAGAGCCCACTGCTGAGTGAGGCTTCCCCGACACGTCCACTTGGCCTGGAAGAGCTGGGGGTGAGGTGGGACCTTTGGCCACCACGGACGTTGCTTTGATCCTTCCCAGCATATTTCCAAGCTGCCTCCTGCTCAAAACCTGTTGTCTCACACGCTGAAATTCTGCCATCTAAAGGCAGTGAAACCTAAAATACCTGAAAAAATCGGCATTGTGAAAGTATTTGTTTCTTATGGCCTAGGCTTCTGAATTTCCCACAGTGTAAAAAGATGTGGTTACAAAGGAATTAGCTGCTTCCTGCTCTCCCTTTAGATTTTCAAACTGCCCTCACTTCTTCATATCGTTATGACATTTGTATTTTTGTGCCCATTAGATCACCACAGTGAAATGGAATGTTCCTTCCCATGCGTAGGACGGCATGTTACCACCTCCCCAGTCTTTGCCCAGGGAGCTCTTGGAAGTGGTAGAAAAATATTTCTGCAGAAAATGTGGTGATTAAAAAAATAAAAAATCGCTCAAATTATAAGACGGCTCTTGCAGCCAATCCCACGGTAAAGCCAAAGAAAACAACCCAGGGAGCCCTTTGAGATGTGATGGATTCTTCATGGCGGACTAGGCAGCCAGGAGGGTGTGAGATGGAGCTAATGAGACTGGCTCTCTCGCGCTGTCGCCCCCTCTGGGCCAGCTGGTCGGCCTTGTGAGAGAAATGACCACTGGTAGCCGTGGCTGTGTTCAAAGGGCAGCCTGACCTCGGGACTGTGGAGCAACATGGTCAAGTTCCCTGTGGGGATTCAAACACTGGCGACAGGGTTTGGGCCAGTAATGAAGGGAGTCTACTAAGCGAAGACCCGTCCCCGTAGCATTTTGTGACCAGGGTGTCGGCTGGCGGGGAAAGAATCGCTGAGCTCCCCTGTGTCACCCTGGCCGGCTTCTTCATCCTGGGTGTCTTCTTATCCCCCCGGCACATGGATATTGCTGCTGCTGTGACGCTGTCGGGCAGGCACTGCCCCACGTGCTTTGCCCGCCTCTTCGGTTTGGCCTTCCCAGCCATCCTGGGCGGGGCTCACTGAGCCCTTGCTAATACCAGCCAGCTCTCGCGTGCGCCAAGAGTCAAAGCCAGGGCTCTGATTCCTGGGCCCCGCTAGCCCGGGGACATTATATTGGCAGCTTCCGCTGACCTGTCCAAAAGTTAGGCTCTCTTTTTCTAAAAAAAATTTTACTGTGGGAAAGTTTAAAACTCTTCTGAGGGAATTTGATCCAGTTTCTCAAGACCCAGACTCTGCCGAGATTTTTATTAGCTTACAGCTGATAAAAAAATGACATGACGATGCTCCCTTGTGTTCAGGTCCCCAGAAGAGCACAGTGTACATTGTCCACGTGCACCTAAAGGGACAGCTGTGGACAGACAGGGAGCTGTGGAGGTCAGTGGGGAAATCGCAGAGGACAGGTTCTGTAGGGGTTCTCCAAGGACAGGTCCCTTTCCTCCACCTAGGAACCGGGCTGGCAGAGACCCGTAGCTCCACATTTGAGGTCATGCGAAGAATGTTAGGAATAATAGTAACTGCTGGCCGTGGTGGCTCGTGCCTGTCATGCCAGCACTCAGGAAGCAGAGGCAGGAGGATTGCTGAGTTTGAGGCTTGCCTGGGCTCCACAGTGAGCTCAGGGCCAGCCTGAACTACAAAGCAAGATGTGGTCTCAAAAAAAAAAAAGAGAGAGAGGGAGAGAATAACAGTAGCTACTGTTATTGTGTTCTTGGAAAAGAATGATTTGATTACTTCATGTATCAGTTTAGGAGGTTATCTATTGCTTTTTAAGTTTTATAGGCAAGGATTCTAAGCGAGGAGTGGTGTTTCTTCCTTACGCCTCTGCAGTTCTCTGTACAGAGTAAAAGCTTCCACGTGATGTTGGTGTTTTGTCCGGCAGCAGGCCGACCGCCGCGCCTGACCCGGGGCTGTGACGACGTCCGCCCAGGCCCTGCGTCCGTCCCTCCCGGCACAGAGCTTGGAGGTAGCAGCACCGCGTGGTTGGGCCCCGACCCGCTCCCGCCCCTCCGCCGCTCTGAGCACGTCGCATGTCCTCGAAGGCAGCCTCGGGCTGAGGGTGCCCGCTGGCCTGACCCCGCCATGTGCCGTCCACTTCCCGGGGACCCACGAGCCCCAACCCCGCTCCCCTTCACTCTGGAACCTGGAAGGGCTGCCATGGGTCGGGACCAGTCGTGGCCACAACTCCTTACCGCGTGAGTTGAGAGAGCCGACCCTGCGTGGGCCAGAGCTGTGATTCCCGCCACCTGGATGTCCCTGGAGGAGGGAGGCACGGGTGTGAGACAGGAGGAGCTCTTAGGGCAAGTGAGTGCCACGGGCTGAGACATGCTGTGTCAAAGTGCTCACTTCATCCCCAGCCTGCTGCCTGGCATCCACCGTCAGAGCAAAGTTTCAGCAGCCGCTGGCCGCTTTCTGAGGAGAGGGTCTTTATTGCTCAGATGCTGGTTAGAAAATTCATGGCTTGGGCCTGGAAAAAAAAAACCTAACTTTTTTTTTTTTTGAGACAGGACCTCACCTTGTAGTTCAGGCTGGCCCTGAGCTCACTGTGGAGCCCAGGCAAGCCTGGAACTCAGCAATCCTCCTGCCTCTGCCTCTTGAGTGATGGGATGACAGGTGTCAGCCACCACGCCCGGCACTGTGGTATGTGTGGTATTGATGGCTGGTGGGCATGATTCACCATGCTCAGCATTCTATGTGGTTACCGGGATCGAACTGAGGACCTTGCGCTTGCAAGGCAGGTGCCGGAACCACTGAGCTAAATCTCCGGACCCCTTTTTTTTTTTTTGAGACAGGCTCTCGCTTTGTACTTCAGGCTGGTCCTGAGCTCACTATGGAACCCAGGCAAGGCTGGAACTCAGCAATCCTCCTGCCTCTGCCTCCCAAGGGCTGGGATGACAGGTGTGAGCCACCGTGCCCAGCCAAACCTCAATTTCTTAAAGTGAGTTTTGAAGGAAAAGAAAATGCAGCTTAAATGACCTTGAATAACAAAGCAGGTAAAGAGTGGGGAAAGTGCGCCTGTCCCTTCGGAGCGGCCTTCTGCGGACTGCGGTGGGAGGCGCAGTGTACTGTTAGGTGACACCTGGTCGCTGGTCCCTGTTGCCGTGAGCAGTGGAGACCCGCTGAGGCTCGGGTGGGGTTCCACGTCACGCATGAATAAATCTCCAGCCCTCGCGCAGTGGAGTCCCAGGGCTCAACTGACCAAGTTTTGGGTTCATGCATAGTTTCAAATGCAGGTGCTGACGTACCACCAGATGAAATTCTGTTTAACATTTTCTAGATCCACTGACCCAACAGGAAGAAGGTAATTACATTCCTGTAAATTTCTGCACCATTACTAGACTACCTTTCTAAGATACAATATAAATTAATGGGTTTTGTTGTTTTGTGTTTTATTTGTTCCATAAATTCTTCTATGGTCTTTAGCTGGAAGCATATTTACTTTTAATTTTAATACTTTTAATTCTATTAAGAGTATTACTCTGGGGCCGGAGATTTAGCTTAGTGGTTCTGGCACCTGCCTGGCAAGCACAAGGTCCCTGGTTCTATCCCTGGTAACCACATACAATACCGGGTATAGTGACTCACACCCGCCAGCAATCAGTACCACATACCACAATGCTGGGCATGGTGGCTCATGCCTGTAATCACAGCACTCAGGAGGCAGAGGCAGGAGGATCGTTGTGAGTTCAAGGTTTCCCTGGGCTACACAGGGAGATCAGGGCCAGTGTGCACTACAAAGCGAGACCCTGTCTCAAAAAAAAAAAAAAGTTTTAATCTGCTTAATGTAAATATTTAGGAAAGCAACATAAAATTTGGGCTAGAACAGCTCTATAATGCCCTTAAATGTTTCAGAAGCAGAACCCGGGAAGAAATACCCAGGACTGTGCAGGGCGGCATTTCCGGGGGAGTTCACAGTTGCTGCCATGCGGCCCGTATCTGGGCAGCCTGATGGAGACATAACACTGGAAAGACTTCAGCCTCTGCCCTGGCAGCAGCATGTATTTGGCCCATTTTGGATATTTCTTCATTTTCACAATGCTAGAGACTTGGAGAAGGGGAAGTATCCTTTTCTTTGGAAAGTGTCCAATCGCAGTTACTCTGGTATAGCAAAGAGACCACGGAGACACTGGAAGGAAGTGAAGGAATCAGTCTGAAGTATGTAAGCGAGTCATGGCTAAGAGCAAGTGCGAGGCCCCGAGCTGGGCGTGTATATTGAGCCCTCCCTTGAGGTAGGGACAAGGGACTGAAGGAAAGAGGTTGAGACACAGCACGGAGCTCAGTCGTTCGGGACCGTGGGCCATGTAAAGGGGCAGTGAGCTGACAGAGCTACAAATTCTGTGGACTTGATTTTGCTTGGGCCAAGCCGTGTGCAAACACTGGGCAAAAGATTTCCACTGTGTCCACAAGTGTGTGTGTGTGGCAGATCAGCACAGGAAGCAGGAGCTTGACCACCCCCTCCAGGGCAGGTGGACCCCAGCTGGCCCCTGGCCGCTGCATGAGGACAGAGCTCAGGCCCAGCTTTGGACTCGGCCAGCACAAGGACCTGGACCCTGTGTGAGACTTCCCTCGGTAACCGCACCGCCGCCCTGGCCACCAACCCTGTCACAGAAGCCTCTGGCCGCGGATGAGGGCTCCCTTGTCCAGCGGGTTCTGCTGGTGTTCAGACCGCAGAGCAAATTATACCAGTGGCCTGCGTTTGTGTCCATGATAGCATGTGCCCTGGAATCATTTAAAAAAAAAATTTTTTTTTTGACAGGGTCTTGCTTTGTAGTTCAGGCTGGCCCTGAGCTCACTATGGTGCCCAGGCAAGCCTCGAACTCAGCAGTCCTCCTGCCTCTGCCTCCCGAGTGCTGGGATGACAGGCATGAGCCACCAAGCCCGGCACTGTGGTATGTGATGGCTGGTGGGCGTGAGTCTCCACGCCCAGCATTCTATGTGGTTACTGGGGGATGGAACTCAGGACCTTGCACTTGCGAGGCAGGTGCCAGAACCACTGAGCTAAATCTCCAGCCCTCGAAATGGTTTTAAAGCTAAATCCTGGCATAGTTTGATAAGAGTCATGATGTGCACAATTGGACAAGCTTAAATTTATATCTGAACATGTTTTTAAAATTTATGCACATTAGATGCATGAAATTATAATACTTTCCATCAAATATTTTTAAATACTAGAAAGCACATTCTTAGCTAGCAGCCTTCGGAATATTGAAGGTATGCTATATGTCTTTTTTTTCTCTCTCTTTCTTTTTGAGGTACTGGGATGGAACCCCAGTACCTGGCTTCACACAAACCAGGTTAATGCTGTACCACTGGGGTATACTCTTAGTACCTCTGTGTCTTTGTGTTGTTAGTTACTTGTTCTTCTGTTTTCGAGATCGGTGTGTTTTTAAAAAATTACTATTTAGCATCAGTTTCTACTTATGGGCATTGAATTATCACTGTTTTCTCTTGTGTCTTTAGCATGTGTTGCTTTCCAGTCACATAGATGGAATCCCAGCCTTCTGGGGGCAGGGCTGGCACGTAGTCCCTGTTACTTGAAGCCGGTCCACAGTTCCTAGCTACTTGATATGCTGCCCGTCTGGAAAAGGCTGATTCCACTTGGCCCACCACCTCAGACTGTTGCTTGATGAACCAAAAGAGTTTTAGCAGTAGACGAGCCCATGCAAGTGCCAGGCGTAGCTGTGCCCGGTCCGTGGGGATAGCTTCATGGAAGGTCCTGCGTTCTGAGAAGCTCTCTGGCTGGCAGCGTGGTGAGGGCACGGGCTTCACATGCTCAGTCATCCGCTTCTATCTCTGTCTCGGTCTACGGGCCAGGCGGAATCTGTTGAAAGCACATCTTGATCTTGCCTCCTCTAGTTCAGGGTGTCTTTGCCGACTCCCCACGGCTTCGAGACAGGCACAGTTCCTCTTGAGCACAGCCCGAGGACTTCTTTGCTGCCCACTCTCTCCGCCATTTGCTCATAGCCTCTGCCGGCCAGGCTCTGCGGTCTCACGAAGCTCGGTGTCTCCCCTGGCATGGCTTGTGTGCCCACGTCCGTGTCTGCAGGGCGCCAGCCCCACACTAGCTCTCCGTCCTCGCTGCCTTGTTTCTTCCTGCGGTTTCTGTCTTCTTCCTGCTGCCCTGTGAGCCCGCGGCTCCCTGTGGGCAGTGTCCCTGGCTAGGTGCTCCTGGACCCTGCGGGCACCGATGCTGCAAACCCTGCAGTCTCCACAACACGACCGTGGGGAAGTATTTGAGCACAAGCTGCAGCAGCCTCCGAGTGCTTAAATCTCCTCTCGGTCACTCACACAGAATGCAGTGTCCTCTGTACAGGTAGTTGTTAGACCATTGTTCAGGAATTGAGCGCAGAAAAGCATCCGTACGTGTTTTGCACAGAGGCCATTATACACGTAACTTCTTCATTCACGTCAGCATTAACGTACAGTCGTCTCTGAGTGTGGCACTCGTGGCTGCACAAAGCCCACAGTAACTGGTATTGAATAAAGGGGCATGGATTGTGATATTGGTTTTTTAAGTGGGCATTTTAACAACATTGTTGTTATAAGACTTTGGAATGTCTTCAGAGTCCACATGCCCAGGAGATTTTCCACTCCGCGCGTCCTCTGGTTATGGATAAAGCGCATTTGCAGGAGCAGAGGAGCATTGCCTATACATGCAGAGCCCGGTGGCCTCCTTGGGTAGGCATCTCCTCTAGGCGGCCTCCTGAAATGTGTTGTTGTTGTTCTTCTTCTGTTTTTTTTTGAGACAGGGTCTCGCTGTGTACTTCAGGCTGGCCCTGAGCTCACTATGTAGCCCAGGCAAGCCTCGAACTCAGCAGTCCTCCTGCCTCTGCCTCCTGAGTGCTGGGATGACAGGCGTGAGCCACCACGGCCAGCACTGTGGTATGTGGTACTGATGGCTGGTGGGCGTGAGTCTCCACACCCAGCATTGTATGTGGTCACCAGGACCGAACTCAGGACCTTGCGCTTGCAAGGCAGGCGCCAGAACCACTGAGCTAAATCTCCGGCCCTCTTTCTATCATTTCTAACGGAAACCTTCCTATATATTGATACTTAAGTGAAATCCCTGGCACACTGTTCTGTTCGGCTTCACGCAGCTGATGGAAGCTCTCTAGAGTAGCGATGGTAGTGTCGGCCCTGGCGGACCTTTCGGGCGTGGCATCGCCCAGCAGGGAGGACAGAAGGCGGCGGGTCGTCTCTGGGAGACTGCAGTGTAGCAAGGGTCCTTCCAGCACTCAGGACCAGGGCTCCTTCTGCACAGCTTCCTTGTCCTCAGCACTGTGCAGGTTAGGAACATAAGGGCCGGGTGCAGCGCGGTGGTGCCGCGTGGGCCTGCATGCAAGCACGGGCCCTGAGTCCTGCCTGGTACTGCAGGGTAAGTAAGCAATTTTAAACATCAGGACTTAATCTTTGTAACTTTGTGCTGGACAGTTTAAGATCCGAGGCAGAAGAAAGGACTGCTCTTCAGTGATAGTTTAAAACTAAGCCTTGGGACGGGGGACAGTAGTGGGGTGGCTCTTGGTGCCTGCGGCCCAGAGTCGGGGCTGCAGTGAGGGGACCTGTCGCACTTGAACCCTCCAGCCTCCCAAGGTGGTTCTTCCTCCCCTCGCCCCGCGGAGGAAACTGAGGCAGGGAGAGAGTGGTGCCTGCTCACGGCCGCTGTCCCAGGCGGTAGCCAAGCCAGGCCCCAGTCCCGCGGTTCCTGTTTCACCGTCTGTGCTCTCCGATGCGACGCTTGCCAACCTGTTTTCTGCTTCCTTGCATTATTTTTCTTTTTCAGGTTGTATTTTAATTTGATTTGTGTTTTATTGGTGTATGTTTGCAGGACACACTTGCGTTCATTGGGCGAACAGGTGTACGTATGTTGTCCGGATCTCCTTCCGGCCCCCCCACGTCCTTTTTCTTCTGAGTTGTCTCAGTTCTCAGAACCCACACTCCTTGAGCTCGTGCTGTACTCCGTGCCGGGGATTTGAACATTTTGCCTCCTTTCTTACGTTTCCGAAAGTGCGTGAGGGAAGGGAGCTCACAGTGGCGAGTGAGCAGAAGGGGTCCTGGCTGTGAGAGGGCCGAGGCTGGCGACCCGGCCTCACCTGCTCCCCGGGCTGCTGCTCCACATCCTAGAACGCTCCGTCTCCTGCCCCTGTGCTGCCCGAGCATGGCAGAGCTTTGAGTTCTTCATGTGGCCGTGCGAAGGTAAAGTACAAGCACTGACGCTGTGGGGCCAGGCAGCCTGCGGCCTCAAATTCTGCTGGCCGTATCGACCCCCTCGACCCTGGAAGGAAAGTGGGTGCTTGTAGAAGAAGAGATGGCAGGATTTCCACCCGGAGCCCGTGGCGCCCTCTCCAGCGTCTCCAGGGCTGCCTGGAGCCGGGGGTTGTCTGGCAGGAAGCGGCCCCGACACCGACATCCTATCGAATGACGAGGACGGCTGTGCTAAGAGGGGCTTTCCCAAAAGTGGCTCTGAGATGCTGCGAGGATGTTTTTGGGTTCGAAAATAGCCACTTCCATTCACAGCCCTGCAGGATAATTACAGCCCTGCCAGGGTCGCCGGGCTGGCAGGGATCCAGGTAGCAGCTCACCGTGGCCCGAGCCACCCTGCCTGTGCCCCGGAGCCAGCGCAGTGTTCTGAGCCACCCGCCGTCCGGGCCTCTGCGAGTGCTGGGTCCCTCGGGACCGGGAGAGCTGGAGCAGACAGCTGCTCCCGGGCGAGGCGCGCTCTTGAGCTTTGCCCCAGGTGTGGGCGGCAGCGCTGGAGGAGGCCAGGCTACTCCACGCCGGGAGGGAGGGGAAACCGTGCCCTGGCCCGCCTCCCTAGCTGCTTCACGAAGGCCGCAGGTGCAGTCACCCTCACCTTCCACCGTGGGTGTGGCAGTGGCTGTTTTCCTAATGGCTTCCTCGGCTGCTCCTCCCGGAGGTCGGGCCAGCTCCTGGGGCCAGGCTCGGGCCGGCCAGGAACCTGGGAGCCAGGGTGTCTGCAGACGAGGCCTGGGGCTGGGCCTGCGGCCGGGGACGGGACTGCGTGCGTGCGTGCATGTGTGCGTGCGTGTGTGGCAGGATAAATCCAGACATCCTGGCTGCGTTGGTGGTTCCTGCAGTACCGCCACGGTCTTCATAGGGCACTGGGTCTCAGGATGGGTCTGGCCAGTGACCAGGGTTCTGCCCTGAGGGGTGGGGCCAGGCTAAGGCTCACCGATGTCCTCAGGACCATCTGCTACAGAAGAAGTGCTCTCCTCCTTTTCATTTGCCATTAAGGAGACTGAGGCAGCGAGCTAGAGAAACTCACGCACAGGGTGCGTTCTGTGTAGGAGCAGAACCGTGGGAAGGGCCGGAGTGAACATCGCTTCCCTGGCTGGTCAGAACGCGGCAGTGGTTGTGGGACGGGCAGCCATGAAAAGAGGCTGGTGGTAAAGGGGTGATTACAAGCCAGCGGGAGGCCAGAGTGTCCTTGCGCAGGGAGGCTGCAGCCGCAGGAGCCTGTGCCCGGACCGAGCGGTCCTTCGAAGGGGAGGATCCCGGGCTGTGCTTCGCGTTTCCTCTGTCAGCACTAGCGAAGGGCTGCGAGGGGAGGTGTGTGAGCTTCCAGCATGGATGGAGCCTTGTCCTCATCTCAGAGAAACCCGCAGGGAGCAGAGACCCTCCGGCACTGGGAGCCGCTGGCCTGTGCCCAGGCGCTGTCCCTCTGCAGGTGAGCTGGCCGACAGGGTCAGTGGTCAGGGCTCCGATGACCTCGGCTCTAAACCACCCAACCCCACACCCAAGGCCTGAGGCTGCCATCGCTCTGTGGGGCCCGGGTCTCCTTCCCTGCAGTTCGGGCAGAGTTCTCCTGAAGACTGGTGCGGACCCCACCCGGGCCGCTCCTGCGGTGGGTTCATGTCCTGACGCAGCAGGAGCTGCTCACTCTAGGGAGACCTCCACTGGGGTAGCTCCTTGTGCTCTGTGTGGTCTTTTTTTCCACCAGCTACACAGGGTCAGCAAAGATTTTCTGGAAAGGGCCAGATTGTGGTTTTGGCTTTTCAGGGCACTTAATGTCTGATGCACCTGCTCGACCCGCTGCAGCGCTGCAGGAGCAGTCGCAGACAGTAGGCACACCAGTGGGCCTGGTTGCATTCCAACAAAACTTTATTTGCAAAAGCAAGTGGTGGGCCCTGTTCTAGAGTCTGGGTTCCAGCAACCTTGCGGTGCTGCGCTGTCAGGGGTCGGGGCCGCAGCTCTAAGGCCTCCTGCAGCCCAGGCCCGAGGTCCACGGCACCGTTCCTGCTGCCACTGTTGCTGGAAGCAGCGGGAAGCTGTGGGCCCCACTTCCAGGTGAGCTCACGCGGCAGCGGCGCAGCACGGAGGCGCCTGCGTTCCAGGAAGGCGGAGGCTGGCGCCCGTCTCGCGGGGCCCCGCCTTCCCTCCCAAGTCCTGCGTGTGTGGTTCACGGGTCCTGTGTACTAAACCACCGCACTCCCTCTCCCTGTGTGGCCTCATGAGCTGGTTAAGGGGTGAGTGCAGGTGCTCAGCTGATCTCGACAGCTCCGTAGGATGCTCGGTTTAAATCAGAACAAAAACTTTGCTTCAGGTAATGAGCTTTGCATCTTCGATGCATTAAGTCTCAGTGTTAGAAATGGAGATAGAGCGGATTCACCACATCCTCAGTGACCTCTGGGGTGCAGGAATCCCTCCAGGAGGCTGCCAGAGCACAGCCCTGGAGCATCGGCCTGCGATTCCCGAGGCAAAAAGCCGGTCCTCCCTGGTCCTTCCTTCTCTGGTCGCTCGTGCGTTTCTCTAAGCCACCAGCAAAAGTTTGCGAGTGTCCCCGTCCCCGGATCCCGGGCTGTGTGTTGTGCCCACCACCCAGAGGTGCTCTGCACAGCTTACACTCGGCTCCTTCCAGTGCGGCATCTGTTTTCAGCTTTCCTTTATGGTTTTGTAAGTCAGTCTCTGTTCTCTATAGTCTTTGTTCCAAGAGGCTTAGAATAGTTGCTTTTAACTTTTTGATAGTATTGGAACGCTTCCTTCCTGTATGATCTGGAAATGAATTTTAGATGTACATCTCTATACAGTATTAAAAGATCCATGGGCTAGATATAATGAACATAATTTAACAGGGAAGTAACTCATAAAATCGTGTGCATCTCAGTAGGCAACACTCTAGATCAGGTGCCGTGGCTGAAAGTGGGAGTCTGTAGAGAATCACTGCTCGTGCCAGGAATCAGCAAAGTTTCTGCGAAGGGTCACGGGGCAGATGCCCAGGTGCAGTGAGCCTTGAGCAGCTGCTGTTCTTATGCAGATGGAGCCTCAGGCAGGTGGGAAAGTGGGCACGATTACGTTCAAATAGCATTTTATCTATGAAGACAGGTACCAGCTGGGTTGAGCCAGCCCACCGTGGTCTGTGGTCTGGTCTGCCCAGCTCTGGTGGACTCCAGTGCAGGGACCAGGGTGCAGCTCTGCCAGCCAGGCGTCATCACCAGCCAGACTGCGTTTTTCCAGGCTGATACTGTGTGCTTTATGGCAAAGTCCTGCCAGGCAGTGCCGGTTATTGGGTGGCATACGGATGTGGAGAAACACACGCCTTGCTGGGTTAGGTAGCAGTAGGCAATTAGAGGCGTGTTTTTCAGCTACACAAATGTTTGTTGCTGTTGTGAGGACATAATTGGGCCCCTGGCACTGATTGGCTCTCCTGCTCCCTGCGCTGAGTCCTGCCAGTGTCCGGCTCGCTCCACAGTCCGCTGTGCAGACGCGGCCCGAGATCGTGTCTCCTGCAGCCCGAGGGAGACCCGGGGTCACCTGCTAGCAGCGGGCCGGTGGCCTAAACCACAGTGTCTGCCTGAAGTGCAGCCCTGCAGGTCCGAGTCTGCTCAGTTTGCTTCCCTGAGTGCTGCCCTGGCTTCTAGGGGCCCTTCCTCGCTGTGTGCGCCCCGGGCCCCTTGCCTTTCTGCCCCCTTGGGTTAGGGCCCGAGCCTGTGACCTCATTTCGGTGTAATCGCCTCCTTGGCCTGATCGCCAGGCTCCTCCTCCCTGGGGCTGAGGAAGACGCAGTCCAGGCCTTCAAGCCTGGTGCCCCGCGACCGGCCCCCTGGCCCACCCGCTGCGGCCCACGGTCGTCCCGCCGGTGGAGACGGCCTAAGGAGGTGTGCTGCTTTGCCTGCACCTTGCTTCTGGCGCAGCGTTCTGATCTAAGTCACCAGCCAGGTTTTGAAATAGTCTATTCCTCTCTCATCTATTTTTTAAAACGTGTGAACTATTTAAATGTATAGAAAGATCCATATAATTATTTAGTAGCCCCTGTGCCACTCCAGTTTAACAGATGAGTTTTCCTTTGTCCTGCGTGGTTTCCGTGGTTTCCGTGCCTTCCGTGTCACTGTCTCGTTCCTAACGCCTCCCCCTCCCCCGCAGTTGCTGCGCCCTGGTGAGATGCTTCACCCTTTCCGTGCGTGTCCTTGCGGTGTGAAGTGCGAAGCGCTGTGCTGCGTGTCTCAGGAGTGTGTTTAAGTTGTGCTGTGCTAAGCGCCTGCCGCAGGCCCTTCCGTCTGTCCTTCCCGCTGGGGTTTGGAGATCAAGTCATTTATAAGAAAACAGAAAAAAACTCCAAGCCAACAGTTCCAGAGCCTTCAGACAGGGCCTGGCCAACCAGAGTACCCGCCTTGCCACCTTCTGACTGGTACCGCATCTCTCGGAGCCTGAGTTTCCTGCTCAGGAGGATGTTTCAGTGATCAGAGGCTGTGGCCCAGGGAATGACGGCCGCCAGGCAGCGGGAGGGTCCGCAGTCACCATGCTGCTGGTGTCCGCAGCCCTGTCCTGCCGCAGCCCTGTCCTGCCAGCGTGTCCTCTGAGCCTTCTGCTTGCTGTGGCCACAGTGGGGCCGCGGGGGAGGTCAGTCTCACCCTCCCCCGGCTGACGGGCTACTGGCAGACACACAGGGGACAGCTCTGTGGGCGGCGAGAGGGCGGCAGGAGCCCTCAGGAGGCCCTGATGGGGCCGTGGGCGTCTGCCCGCAGGGTTCTGGAGGCGTCGGGTCCGGGCTGAAATCTGGTGGTGAGTAGGAGTCTCCGGGCGGGAGGCGGGGACAGCGGGTGACAGCAGGGCAGGTCCCCGTAGCTGGAGCAGCACGCACGTGACTGAGACAGGAAACACTGGCACGTTCACAGCACGGGGGTGTTTTTACTATTGTCCGGACAACCACAGTATCTTCACTCCATCCTGAAGGCTGGAATCCTCAAGTTGGAAGCTGTGCCTGGGGTAACCAACCGGGCTCTGTGCTCCCCCAGCTGCCGGGGGCTGCGGGAGCCGAGTGTGGGAAGGAGGGACCGGCAGTTCCCCGGAGACTGTTACATGGCACCCTCGTCCTTCTGCTTCGGTGGTTTAGGACAGACATCCACGGGCTTTGTTGGCATAGACTTTCCTGCACGGCATTACAGCAGCGATAACAAACCTTTCCGAGCTTGCAGTAGTGGCAGTGGCACGCGTGCCCCGGGTTCACTAGTGCCGCGTTACAGGGTATGTCCTGGGGCTGAAGTGCCTGCTTCCAGAGGAGTCCTCAGAATAACCAGCAGTGCACCTTGGGCAAGTGAGTTAGTTCCTCTGGCCCCCGGATAGCTGCAGTACACGCGTCTGTCAAATGGGTCACCAGCAGTATTTCCTGCCTTGTCTTCATTATTTAATTTACTGTTTCCAAACACCCACTATGCTGGCAACCTTTTTAAAAATAAATACTGCACCTGAGGTCCAAAGAGCAAGCAGACCTGCCCAGGAACCACAGCAGTGCGGGACCCACTCGCCCCACCTGCCCTCCCTTGATGAGGGAGTCAGGGCCTATCTCCTTTGAGTTTGACCCAGAGTTCCTGGTTTCCTTTGGAGCTGTGTTGCTAGACTCGTTTTAGAACTGTGTGGTCAGTCTGGAAGTATGATCAGCTTGGTGAGAACCTCCCCAGAGTTATATTAATATACATGGCTTAGATAAAATTTGAAAACTGGCCACATAACCAAAAAGAGCCAGAGGAAAATGACCAGCGTACCTCTGGTGTGACAGTGGGCACATCTGAGCCCATGCCCTGTCGTGGGCAGTGACAGTCCCCACTATCACTCACATAGAAGCCCCATTGCAGAAGCAGAACCGCCCGGCTCCTGCATGGCACTCACAGGGCAGCAGGGTGCCCCAGCCGGTGTGGGCCTGACCGCTGCCTCGCCCAGATGGCACGCCCCATCCATGCCCCTTGGAACGCTGCCTGAACGGAGCCCAGACTTCCCAGTTCTCAGCAGCCCAGTTCCCCTGACCTGTGAGATGGGATAGGAATACGGACGTTCCCGACTCCCCATAGCCTTGGTGGGAATATTAACTAAAATGAAGGGTGAAAGCATGTAGCACGGTGGGTAGCATGTGCTTAGCCGTTGTCTTTAGGCCTACATGTAGCATATAATCCATGACTTTCGTTAGGAGAGAGTGTATTACACTTCCCCAGAGGTTTTCAGAGATGAGCCTGTATGCCGACTGGCTGTGTGTAGACAGGGAAGGAAGCTCAGCGAGGGCACGGCCATTACCGGGGGGAGGCTGGGGGTGTGTGGCTGTACGTGGTGTTGCCTTGTTGTGCGATGTCTTTATCTCGTTCCAAGCTTTAAGAGAGCCTGAAAATTTGGGAGAAGAATGCTAACATTGGAAAGTGAAGGAAGATGGCTCCTTGAAGGGGCAGTTGGGTGGTCCCATCTCTTCCAGACGTAGATTAACAATGACTTAATCCTTGAAATATTGTCAGCAAGTAAAATAAATAGACTAATCACTGTGGGCAAATTGTATGTTAATGCTTCTAAGCATTGTTTCCCGTCTGACCCTTACATACACGTTTAATCAATCCAGATGGATGAGTCATCCTCCTCTTAATTCATCTTTTAGGACATTTATAGAGAAGAGGCAGTCTTTACCACGGGTCTTATAAATGTGTTTAAGCTTAATATGGATTTTTATTTATGTACCTAGCACAAGCTGCCATTATTTCCAAATGATGGCTTGTTTTCAATGTTCTCAGACCTTCAAAATGTTTTATTTTTACCCTTAGGATGGAATCTGGGGTGAGTTGAAAGAGAACACAGGATGGCTGGTTTCTGTGGCACGAGCTGGTTGCCTTTCCAGACTGTGCGTGTTTGTTTGGATTTGATGGTGAGGACAAGGAAATGGGGAGCTCCCGGCGGGAGGCCTTCATGAGCCCTGGTATTGCACTCAGATTCCTCACAGCTGAGGCGATCCTGCCTTCAGTTGCCTTTGCCCCGGAAGCGATCAGTCTCGTGCGAGCTCTTCCGGGCCAGCGGAAGGTCAGCCCTCTGTTGAACACCAGGCAGAGCTCACTGTTTCGGATGGAGGCTATGGTGCGTCTGACACCACTGGGGAAGAACCGGCTGCTTTGTGGCTGGAAGGATGGCTCCGGGGGTGATTGCTGCAGTGATTGACTTAAATGGCTGTTAGTTCCTACATGACAGTAGGACGTGTGTGTGTGCACGCGCGTGTGGGTGTGTTTGTGTGTGTGCACGCACGTGCACATCACAGTGTAGCCTCGAGCTTTTCTTATCCACCAGACTTGTGTGTCCCACTGCACATTACTTTTGCTTTTCTTTAATGGCCCGACCTTTGGTGTCCAGCATTCATTTCTATACGAACCTCCGTGGCAGATGTTGTAGGCATCTAGGATACGGTAGCCCTGGAGACCAAGTTCTGGGAGGACGTTGTACAGGTTGAGGGCGCGTGCGCTCCCCGATACTGGAAAACTCTGACTGATGCGATAGGACTTCAGGCTTCAGAGCTCTCTTTGGCCGGTGTGGGGCCTTTCCACGAGGTGCCGCTCGTGAGTGCCCCCCAGCACGAAGGGCCTCCGAGCTGGAACTGCTGGTGAGCTTTTGAGTTAGCAGAACCGTTGTAGAACACGGTGCGGCGGCTTCTCAAGTAACGACCGGCAGCACTACTGCCTGATCGAGGCCTCCCACCGCTAGATCCACCCGAAGAACACGAACTCAGCCTGCAGAAAAGGAACCCGCGTTCATTCCTGTGGCTGCTGCAGCACGGAGTCACGAGAGCAAAGGCACCAGTCCCTGGAGGTTTCCCCAGTGGACGGACAGAGGGAGTGTGCTGTGTGCGCACAGTGGCGTGTTATTCGCCCTCAGAAACGGTGAAATCCTGTCCTGTGCGAAGGGTTAGACCTGGAGGACGTGTTAAGTCAGCCAGGCACCACGGTGAGATCCTGCAGGTTCGCGACCTCGTAGCAGAAGGGAGCAGACGGGGGCCCACCAGAGACTGGGAGGAGCGAGGGGTGGGAGACTGAATGACAGACGCCGCTTGCACAGGAGGGATCAGGGCTCCTACTCCACAGCACAGTGCGCACCTGCGGGTTACCACCATGTACTGCGTGTTTTACGAAGGAGCGGGACAGGAATGATAAATACCTAAGGAGATGGAAATGCTAACCACCCAGATCGGATCATTACTCACTCAGTACAGGGATCAAATTATAATCTGGTACCCATCAATACAATTGTCAACACAAGCACTTCAGAAACCATGGGAACCATCCCGCTGTGTCGATGAGCCCGGCCCCTGGCCTCCCGGAGAGCTGGGGAGGGGCGTCCGGGTAAGTCCTGCGGCGCTCGGGTCTCGACAGACTGCTCAGGCCCAGGGGCGCCCACGCCCGTCCCCCGCGCAGCGTGATGTTTGTTGTTGGCTTGTGTCTCTAGTTCTCAAGCGACTGTCTTCTGGGCTGTATTCGCTCTTGATTTGTGTGCTTCATTTTTTATTGTTCTGTAGATCCCCAACACCTCCGCCTTCAGCAAGTAGCCTGATTTCTGTCATGATCCCCAATAACATTTGTACGAAAGACCCACCCTTGAACGGAAGGCCAGGAGCCCCCTCTGCGGGTGCGGGTCTGACGTGCCCTGCTGGCTGTTGTTTCTGCCACGTTGTGTTGGGCTCATAGAGTGATCTTGGCGTTGTGTCACTGGGGATTAGTTCTGGCTTAGATAATTAAACGGATAGCAGTGACTCGTGTCCTTTAGAGGTTGATTGATCGGATCTGAGGGTATGCCGTGGAGCTGTTGCAGAGGTTCGACTTTATAAAGAACAGGGTCCAAAGATGTTTTTGTTGTGTTTCACCACACAGAGCCTCTATCCTCAAGGTCACCATGGTTCAGGTGGGTGCTGTGCCTCCAGCCACTGTGTTGAATTGCAGCCTTTGGGACAGAGGAGCAGCAAAGGGAAGCATGGCTGCAGACTCTTGGTCAGCGTGGCCCGGCCTGCTCTCAGCTCAGGGGCCAGTCCAGGCGTGGAAAGCCCGGAGCAGGGGCCCCAGCGAGAGGGTGCCCCTGCCTGTTTGCAGATTTGTTGGGTGGTCCTTCCACGTACAGTTCATTGAGTAGCGTTCAGACATGTGCTCAAGCTGCGTGAGCCCAATGCAGGAGTGAAATCTGTGCTTCTCTGGCCAGACACACGGTTACAGCTTCGGCCCCTCTTACTGGAAGACGGGGAAACAAGTATCAGGGAGGTGCTCAGAGTTCCTGCCCAGCATGCTGCAGGGAATGTGACTGGATGCGCGATTTAAATGTCACGCTACTCCCCCACTAGGTGTTATCTAGGTGTTCTACGTCACCATCTCTGTAAAGAATCTTGTAATTCTTTCCATTTTTCTTTCCAGTGAAAAAGGTGTCTGGTTGACCAAGAATGCATTTCTGCATTCGGAGTTGAAATATGAAGATAAACCTCGCCCACTTGAAACAGGATAAAAGAAAATCCCCAGCACAGAGGGAAATACCAAAGAGTCCCATTGACACAGCACCTTCTCCTGGCCTGGGTTTTTCTGCAACAAAGGAAGTGCAGGCGACCCATGCCTCACCGGGAAGCATTCCCCACTCGGCCGCCAGATCCCTGCGCCGCTACCGAGTGGGGGGAAGGTGTGAGGACAGGCCCTTGAGGGGACCCCAGGCATGATTTTGAAACTTAGGTCTGGAGAGGATGTTCATAAATACCTCAGGGCGTGATGAGGAAGGAGGCCGGGACGTGGGTGAGCCAGCCGGGGTGAGAAATGCCTTTCCTGCTCCAGGACGGCCACTTTGGGGCAAATCATCTTGGATTCCAGATGTCTGCCAGGAAGGGGAGAGGGAGAGTCCATCCACAAGCCCCCCATTTGCAAGTTAAATGAGACACTCCCTATAAAACGCGTAGTTCAGTGCCTGGTCTACTCTTAAGTACTTTAAAATGTTGGGTATTAGATTCTGCCCAGAGTCCAGAGGGGGAAAAATCTATTTTAAAGAGTTTTTAAAAGATATTCTTGAGGGCCGGAGGGTTAGCTCAGTGGTTCCAGCGCCTGCCTTGCAAGTGCAAGGACCTGAGTTCGATCCCCAGTAACCACATATAATGCTGGGCGTGGTGGCTCATGCCTGTAATCCCAGCACTCGGGAGGCAGAGACAGGAGGATTGCTGAGTTCGCGGCGGCTTGCCTGGGCACCATAGTGAGCTCAGGGCCAGCCTGAACTACAAAGCGAGACCCTGTCTACAAAAAACAAACAAACAAACAAAGATATTCTTGAAGAATATCTGTAATATTTGTGCGTCGACTTATTGCTTCATCTATTAATTTAAAAATATTTTTACACCTTGTGTCCTTTTGCCGGCGGGCAGGAGACACACCCAGTGGAGCGGCACAGTGCTGGCCTGCAGTGGGCGTCTTGCTTAGTGGAAGAGAGAACTGAGCACAGGGTTTTGCTCTCTGAGAAACAGTTTAGTGTCAAGTGTGATTACAAGGGCAGGGGAGTTACAGCCCGGAATATCAGGGCTGTGGCGTTTCCTTAAGCCGTCATGGATTACCAGATGTGCCCTTCTTTTGACATCTGCTTGGGGGGATAAAGCCCAGAGAAGTCTTCACTGTGTCTAGTGATTGTGAGCCTATCACAGTGTCAGAAATGTCCCGTGCAGAGAAAAGTTAAAGCCTGTCTCGCAAGCAGAGAGGACCTGCTTTGGGAGGTGCTGAGTGACTCGGTTATCGCCAGCGGTCACATCTCGGGGCAGGCGAGGAGCTGCAGGCCTGTGGACCGAGTTGGCAGCGGGGCCGAGATGGAGGGCTTTCTTCCGATGGGAAAGGCGCCCTCCTCGCTGGGGCCCCTGCTCTGGGCTCTCCGTGCCTGGAAACGGCCCCCTGAGCTGGAAGTACGCAGGGCCACTCTGACCATCGCAGCAGCCGCTGGCTCCTGCCAAGAGCGGGGCCAGGGTGAAGTCCCCTTCTCATAGGCGGGACTGAGAGTGAGCCTTTGACTTGGCTTCCCACAGAATCCTCCCCCATGGCCCTGTGTGCAGTTTCCCGCTGCTCCTGGAAGAAAGACCAACACTTCTTGCCAGGCTGAGAGGCCTGGGTGAGCTCGCCCTCGGGCTGCTGTTGTGCCCAGCGCTTCCAGCCAGAAGAGCAGTCCCACAGTCCCTTTCGTTGTCTGTGCACCCACCGCGTGTCTCCTTGCTCTTCAGGCCTCCAGCTGTCCTCAGCGAGTTTCCTTGGCTGGGATCTCAGCACAAGCCCGGGAGGGTCCTTTGCTCTCTGCTGTCGTCTCCAAAGCCTTCTGAAGCTTTGCCCCAGACGTGCAGAGACAGTTGCTCCAAATGAACTTCTCAAGCTCTTGATTGTCAAGGCTCATACCACCCACCTGTGAGGATTCATTTCTCATCCGTTTCCTTCTCGATTCTTTTTCATTTTGTTTTGGAAAGTCTCGAGTACTGTATTTCTTTATCTCCGATGAAAAGTTCGCTCTTTTGCTCCTGGCACCCTGTCCAGAAGTTCTTGCACACGTTTTATTGTCTCCAGTTACGCCGGTGAGGAGAGGAAGGGTGACACCAGCTGTGGAGGCGCCTGAGGCCGGTCAGCTGGACGTCAGCCTTGTCTGAGCTGGCCGTCTCCGCGGAGCAGGACGCTGTGGGGAGCTCCCGGCTGGTGTCCCAGCTCGTGACTGCGGACCGGAAGGGCAGCGCGCCCCCTGGCTTCGTGAGCACCATCCCAGAGCGAGGGTGCGGCAGCCTGCGGCCCGCCGGCGAGGGGCAGCGAGGCAGAGCGGCAGGAGGTGCCCTAGGGCAGCGGTTAGCGGGCGCCAGCAGCTCCACGGGCGCCTCTCGGCGGCACCGCGTCCGTGTGGCGCGGAGCTCACACTCGATCTTCTCGTGGCTGCGGGTGAGACGCCCACAGCGCACTAATTCCCAGTGTAGATCGATAGTCAGATGACCCCGCAGAGTGATTCACCACGGGCCCTGGCGCACGGCGGAGCTGTGCTCAGCACTGGGTCTGCCAGATCTCCGCGGCGCGGCGAGGGTCCCAGCAGAGCCTCCTCGGGAAGCCGGCCACGAGGCGCTGCAGACCCCAGCGCTCGGCTGGCTGCACCTCTGAAAGGCTTTCCTCCAGGCAGGGCTCAGTCCCATCCCGGCTGTGGGTTAGAAAGGGGGACTTCTCAGCCTTAAGGATTTCAGAGAAAGAGGGGACGAAGGTCATTGTTTCTCCAGTTTTCAAGGGTATCACAGAAGAGCGGGGTGTTCAACCCCGATCCTCAGGCTTCACCCCTCTAGCTTCTGCTTTAGCGGGCCAGGTGGGGCGTAGGACCACCTGGCTCTGACGGCCCTGGAGCTGCTGAGGCTAGGCTGACGATCGGTGACCTGTGGCGGTCCTATTTGGCATTTGAGGGTGGGAACCGGAATTCTCCAGAGCTTATCACGGTTTCTTTTGAAAACCAGACCCCCACTTGCAAACACCATTATCGGTTCACTCCCAGAGCAATTCCTTTGTCATTTTACGCTTAGGCAGCCAGGTGCTCCCCAAACTGAACGGAGCCTGGTTCAGACCGGAGGCGGCTGTTGGCTGTGCTTCCCTGTCTGCCGTCCATGTGCTCTTCTCGGCTACGGGAAGGGCTCGCTCGGGCCCTGCCCAGACTCCGGAGCCCTGAGAACCCGCCCATCAGTGGGCACAGGGCTCTCTCAGCGCTGGGCTCCTGCTGTGGCATCCAGACCTCACGCCACCTGAGAGCTGGGCCTAGAGCCGGGCCTGCAACCCTGAGAGGAATCGAGGCTGGGGAGTTGGAGCGGCTTTGCTGTAGGTGAGTGGGAAGCGCGCGCTGGCCTAGCTGGCCTGAGCCCACGAGGTCAGCGCCCAGCTGGGCTGTCCTCAGGCAGAGCGCAGGAGGCAGCCAGGCCCCGTGACCCCTTCCAGGGACCTGCAGAGGCCCCTGCTCCCCGGGCTCAGCCCGCCCCCATGCTTCCCGCGCCGTCGAGAGAAAACAGTGGAGGAGCCGCGGGGCCGAAACACCTATTAATCAGGGAGAAGCATAGGCTGCCCCCGCAGCACAGTGCCGTCCGCAGCGAGGTCACCAGACGGCTTGCACCATCCCTTATTTTGATGGGTGCTGGAGGAGGTGCAGATGATGTCACCCGGGCAGATCCCGATGGAATTAGCAAGTTCTGGTGTGGAGCACGTGCCTTGTACCTTTTCCAGGGGTGAAGTAGCTTATGACTGTCAGTAGTATCTGCTTAAAAGTGCAAGCCCAAAATAGAGTCTTATACAAGGAAAAATGCAGAAGATCGGGGCTGGAGAAGGAAGATGATAAGGGGCAAATGCCCATGATTGCACCATATTTTCAATCTGTGGGTTGCTTGCTGCTTGTAGTATTTCCAGCCTTCTGACCCTGTCTGTTCCAAAGCAGGGGAAAAACGACTCTAGGTTTGTTTGTATCTATTAAAGGTTCTATTTCCAGATAACTAGAATTCCTGTACGAAAATTAGCTACAGCTCCGCGTTGGCAGGAAAAGTGTTTTACCGAGCAGGCTGGGGTGACGAGAGCGGGGCAGTTTCTCGTCTGTCTTCAGGGGGTTGTGTTTAGATCGCTCTGCGCCCTTGCCAGGTGGTTTTTGTGAGCTCGGAGTTGACTCTGTGTCTTTTTTATTTATTGTTTCAGAATCTTGGGCCCCGGGAAGTCTTTCTAGTCAACATGCATTTCCAGTAAGTGGTCGAGGCCCCTAAATCTGTCTGCAGCCTGGGATGGACTGGCCTGGAGCCTCGCACTGGCCACGGGTGGGCGTCCGCGAGGGCTCACTGTCACGGGTGTTTACTGCAGAGGCTGGAGGTGGCCCTTCCTCTGAGAACAAACGCAGACACGCGCTCGGCAGCGAGGCTGAGGCTGAGGCTGAGGGAGCTGCAGGAAGCAAAGCCCGGGCGCCGGTGGGCGGCCGGCCTGCTGCCTTCGCCGTCTCCTCCCAGCTTGCCCTCCGGTTATCCTTTAATGGGTCCAGTTTACCTTCTGGTCCGAAGCTGGGACACAGATCCTGTCTTCCCCGTTGAGTGGTCATCAGAAATATCCAAACCAATTCAGACCTCCCAGCTCTAAATCCCATCTTAATCTTTTCCAACAGTTGATCTGCTCTTATTTTTGTACTTGCCTGAGCCTGGCCATTAAACTCTGACCCTGAGTAGAAAATCAAAACTGCTGTTTATACACAGAGAGGTTGCCTGTGGCTTTTATGTTCACAAATGGAGCCTCAAGGAGGAACTGCCAGGCTCTTTTTTGGTAGAAGTGGTTCCACCGTTCTCAGACCCAAAGTAAAAAACAAAACACAAAGGGAACTCCCCAGACTGCCGCTGTGGAGGGGCTGGACCCTTCTTCCCTGACCTTGGTTCTTGGGCACCAGTTTTCCCCACCTTGCGCTGGGATAATTATGCATATTAGGGAAGCTGGGAAGTAGTGAGTGACGTGTCTGGTCCTATTCTGTTATCAGTAGCTTTTCGTTTCCTCTCACCTTTACACTTCAGCTTGCTTGTTTCTGATCCCATTATGTTCAGAATCTTCCCAAACTGATGAGCGGAATTTGAAGTGGAGAAAGTCCATATGTACCTAATCCCCACGATTAATGAAATGACTGTCTTTCATTTGGCAGTTAAAGCATCTGACACCCGGGGGCCTCCAGGCTGGCGGTGCTTTGAGGCCAAGTGCTCTTCCAGGTCCATTTCTGTGTTCTTGTCACCTAACACAGTGTCCGCCTCACAGAAGATGTGCATTGAGCGGTTGTTGAGTGAAATCGTCTCATTTTACAAAGCAGCTGGGTATAGCTCTAGGTACCATGGTAAACGTAAGATAGTGGGATAAGATGAAGCAAAATAGTTGAGTGTTACAAGGTCTTTTTGAAGATGAGAGACAAGGTGGCGTGTCCAAGACCACAGAACGGTTGGGACAACTTCTGGACCTGCCATCCTGATTAATACAAGGCTCTGTCCACCACAAGCTTTATTGATACCCACAAATACTTTTAATCATTACACATAACACTTAAAATTAACGTGACCTAAAATTTATACGTTGAAGCCTTAAGTCTGATAAGCTCAGAGTGTTACCTTATTTGGAGGTAATTATTTCAAATGAGATGGACACGGGGGCTGAGAGCTTCATGGTCCATGCAGAGACACATGGACGTGTGCCTTGCTAATCCCGGGTGGTTCCCAGGCCAATCACACTGACGTCACGTGATGCGTAACCATCACCTCAGGAGCGAGGCCTGGAGTGGGTCCTGTCGTCACGGCCCGCGGGAAACCTCAGCTCCCGTATACACCTAGATTCCAGGCTTCAGCATCAAACCCGAGCGAGGGAGAGGGAGCCGGAGAGGGAGACTCGGTCCGTGGTGCTTTGCTGTGGCAGCCCCAGGAAACCTCGTTCTGGTGTGAGTTTCCAGGAGATGCTAGAGAAGAAGATTCCTCACAGTCCAGGTGGCCTAAAGATGGCAGCTCAGCAGACAGAAGCCCTGAGTCAAGGCTGCAGGGCGCCTCCCTCTGAGGCAGGACCTGGTCGGCGCCTGTCTCCTGGACCTGACAGTGGGCGTCTTTGGGTTCCACAATCTTCTCCCTGCCGCGCTCATTTTGCCCCTCGAGAGGTGGTGAGATAAGGATGTCTGTCCGCTTGTCTTTCTGTCCTTCAGGAGTCTCGGGCAGGGCCAGGTCCCTGCGGGTCTGCCTCCCTTCACTTTCCTTCAGCTGTCCTTCACCGCTCCTGGTCCCTCTTCCCGTCTGGCCTCTTCGCTGGTTTCCTTGCTTAGTTCCAGTTTCCCAGCCCCTTTCTCCTCAGCTCTCTCCTCGCTTCGGGTTTAGTTCTCCACTGCTGTGTAAGGGAATTTTACAAATTTAGAGTCTGATTATTACACTCTTTGTTTTCGTGCTCTTGGTCAGAAGTCTGAGTGAGCTCAGCGAAGTTTCACAAGGCTGAAACCAGATGCTGGCCTGACGTAGGCCTCGTCTGGAAGTTCTAGGGAGAACCCACTTTCAAGCCATTCTAAATATGGGGAGAAGCTGCTCTCCGCCGCCGTGAGGCGGGGTGGAAGTCTGTCCTGCCGGCTGTCTGCCGGGGACTCACTCTCCACTCCTTTCCTCAGAGCATCGCTTCCCGGGCCTGGTCCTGGAAGATGCTGTTCCCTAGGTTATTTTCACAAGTGAAGTTATTTTCACAAGTGAGATCCCCTTTTCTCACTTGGAGTCTCGCTGTCTTCCTCCTCTTTCACTAGCTGAAGACCACTTTCTACTTGGAGAGAAAGCCTGTGGCCAGGCTGGGCCATCCAAGTGATCTCCCTCCTTCCAGGTCTATTGATTAGAAACTCTAATCACGTCTGCGTAAACCTGTCTGGCTTTTGATCATGCGAGTACCAGAAAGGTGATACAGGCAGTTGCAGGATTCTGCCCAGCATGCCTTGCTCCTCAACTTCAGGGCCAAACAGTAAGAAACCAACTGGAGTTAGTGGTTCCTCTGTTTATAGACAATGGGAAAGTCAAGAAGTGGCTGGGATTCAGATCTAGGGGCAAGATGACAACGTAATGTTCATGTGGAGAAAGGTCATGCTCTTTCACCCAAGGTGATCTTGTTGATCGTAATTGTAGGAGTAGCTGTCATTCGCTGAGGTTGCATCGTGTTGGGTATGAATGACACATTCTCCAGAGCTGTGCCGGAGAGGACACAGAGACTCTCAGAAGTCTGGGCAGAAGGCAGCGATGGAGCTGAAGTGCAGCCCACGGCTGGAGAACATCCCTGCAGGAGCACCCACGGGCTGGCACGGAGGCGCTTGCTTCTAGGACAGTGTCAGATGCTCAGGAAGCCCAGCGCGGTGATTCAAGGTCAGGTGCTAGGAAGACTAGGGGGATTCCGTGAGTGTATCCCAAGTATTCCAGGTCTGTCTTGTCTCAAACAAAGATTTGGATGACATAAGCAAAAATGGTGCCAAAAGTTTATTTAAAAAGTGTGGACTGGGCTGGAGATTTAGCTCAGTGGTTCTGGCGCCTGCCTTGCAAGCACAAGGTCTTGAGTTCGATCCCCGGAAACCACATACAATGTTGGGCGTGGTGACTCACGCCCACCAGCAGTCAACACCACATACCACAGTGCCGGCGTGGTGGCTCATGCCTGTCATCCCAGCACTCGGGAGGCAGAGGCAGGAGGATTGCTGAGTTTGAGGCTTGCCTGGGCTGCATAGTGAGCTCAGGGACAGCCTGAACTACAAAGCAAGACCCTGTCTCAAAAAAAAAAAAAAAAGCTTGGACTGAGTGATTATGGGGGAAACCAGCTCTGCAGAGAGAACTTGGGTGGAGCAAATGGAAAAAGGATAAAAACACAAGTGAAAGTACCTGCAGTATCTGAGAAAGTCACACGAGCTATCCACAGAGCTCAAGATAGTGCCTCGCCATGGCGTCCACCCTTCTTCTATGCCTCGTACCTCTCCTACGGCCTCTGAGAAGTTCCATCTTTGAGGTCCTTGCCTGGGCTCGTATAACTGACAAGTCCCACTCATTTCCCAGCCAGCTTTGCTACACCATGCCTCCTATACCAATAAATCAGTCTATAAACAGAATAAATTGTGTTCTTGGTACCACGTTAGGCATGATAGATGGACACTAACTCTATCCTCCAACAGGTTTGAGTTAGATTAATGAAACTAGTCTTATTCTTTCACAGGGTGGTAAACAAAAGAAGGAAATAAGATGGACGTTCCAGTGGTAGAAACTGGGTAGGGCAGATGAGAGTCCTGAGTCATGACTTTGAAGATGGAATCCAGGGCTGATAAAACTGACTGTGATGAAATCTATGTTCTAAGTCTGCCCGGTCTGCAGCAGTGAGCAGGCCTGTGTGGCAGTTCACTACCTGAAATGTGCCCAGTGTGATTGAGAAACTGTGTTTCCAACTTTGTCTAGTTCTAATTACTTTACATAGGAAGGGCCACACGTAGCTGGCGGCTTTTGTGGGTCTCAGAAAACAGACATGCGTGAAGCTCTTTGCATCGGTTCGTGTCCGGTGCCTTTTTGCTGCCTTACCCTCCGATTTCTGAAGGAATCCAGTATCTAAGTTCTTTCTTCATATACTTTAATTTTCTCAGATTAGTTTCTGTCATCATTGTCAATGAATAATCTTTAGAGGAAGAATCACGGAGCAAAACAAATTTTTAAGCAAATTGAAAATGATTATCAGCTTAGGAGACACAAGAAAGAATGGAAGGTGGTTAGTTGGGTCACGTTGTTTTAATCTCATTGTGTGTCCAGTTGTTGTGCACAGACTCACCAGCCTTCTGAAGACAGTTGCCAGCGTTTACCCAGTGTGCTTTGCGGAAGCATGGCAGCTGCGCTTTCAGTTCAGTTTGTTCAGACAGTTGCTTTTGTGCCCCTTTCTGATCTTTCCCTAAACACAAATCAGCAGATTCCTCCGATGACCCGGCTGCGAAGATAACTGTCTGACCCTCGGATGCCACCCCAGCCCTGGCATCACTTGCTAATCAGACTGCAGAGTAACTGTAAGCTGCTTTGCCTGAACCACAAATTGGAGTTTCGCTCCAACTTTCCTTTCGTTTCTTTTCTTTGTTGGACAGATTTCCCTCTTCTCTTTGCTCCTGCCAAGCCTGCCATGCTGCTCTTCACAGGCGCTGAAGGTTTTATGGGCTTGTGACTGTTTTCCTCTCTCAGCCCTCTTGCTGTTTACGTGCATTTCCTCCGGCCACGGCTTGTCTTCGCCGGCTGCTTTATTAAACGGGTGTGCATTGTTGGGAAAGAACGCCGAGATCTTCCGGCATGATAAGCGGCCTGTGTATTGAGGCTGTTGTTTCCGATCTCGGCCGTCCCCCTCGGATGTGGCAGTCAGTAAGTGTGTGTCCTTTGGTCATTGTCCACACCGCAGCCAGCCCAGCACGTGGCCTTCCCTCCGGGGTCACAGGACAACAGCAGAGTTTCACGAGGTCAGAAAAAACAGTGGGCCCTCCAGGGCTGCTTTAAAGTAACCTAGTGTTTACGGTGAGGTCATGTAGCATGGAGTTTGGGAAAACACCCCGTGCAGGAATGTGACAGGCAGTAGTCCTGCCCCGTGAGCTTCCAAGTCTGTTTTCAGAAACATTTACACCTAGACACGGACAGGCTTGAGATTTTCCAGCGAGCTGAAGCCCTCTCTGTGTTCACCGAAGGGAATTATTTAAGTCAATTATAGGCGATCTCCATGACGGAGCACTTTGCATTCATTTGAAGATGGTGTAGATTTATTTATAAGTGCTGATAAGTGCTGAGTGGTATTTAAGAATAAGTTTAGAAAGAAAAGCAATTTATTCACCAATCTAGTTTGCCTCTGTTTTGTACTCAAGGATTATATATATAAACATTCGTATATCTACTATATGTTTGTGTATACATATAAAAATTTTGAAGAAGAATCAAGAGATTGTTAGAAAAGTTATCAAAGAAGCAAAAGTTATTTTATTTTGCATTGCATTTGTGCCATGAGTTTTTTGTTTTTTGGTTTTTTTTGCTTTTTGAGACAGGGTCTCGCTTTGTAGTTCAGGCTGGTCCTGAGCTCATTATGGTGCCCAGGCAAGCCGCTGCGAACTCAGCAATCCTCCTGTCTCTGCCTCCCGAGTGCTGGGATGACAGGTGTGAGCCACCATGTCTGGCATTGTGGTATGCGGTGTTGATTGTTGGTGGGTGTGAGTCTCCACGCCCAGCATTCTATGTGGTTACTGGGGATCGAACTCAGGACCTTGCGCTTGCGAGGCAGGCACCAGAACCACTGAGCTAACCCTCCGGCCCTGTGCCATGAGTTTTGAGTCCAGAAGTACGTTTTAATTTTTCCAGTAAAAATTTAGTTGAAAAAGACAGTAAAAATAATTTATGGACAAGTTTCATTCATTTATGTGCAAATGGACACATCTGAAGGACACACTAATATGTGAAATAAATAGGTCCCAGATATGTAAATATTGTATCTTTGCTATGAGAACCTGTAGATGTAAATGAGTTCTAGAATGTCTGACAGACTTTGTGAAGTAGGAAATATTCAAAGGGAATGTGGTAGGGGAAGGTCATGAGGGAAAAGAATAAATATGATTCGAAAAGAAAAAGCACATGTATATAGTGGGTGGGGGTTTGTGGGGTGGGTAGGGATATGTGTAGAAATGAGAACTAACTCATGTCATATACTGGTACAAATTCCCCAAGGTTGAATGTGATCGTGAGATGTGTGTAAAATGTACCAATAAAGAATTCAATTGAAAAAAATAATAATATGTAAATCTACTCTTCAGAATGTTTTATAAACATTTTCAAATATATCCCTCTAGATTTTCTTGTGCTCATGTGAAGTCATTTTTTGATTCTTTTTTTAACAAAAATTTTTTTCATATCTATAAATGCACTGTATGAGTTTAGCTTTTTATCTCATTTGAGTACATTTTATTGACCATAAAATGTTCAGAATAACATTTTAAGTACAGTTGAACAATACAATGTACCTATATTAAGTGCATACCACAGAAACAATGGAGAAAGGAAAGGACAAGGAAAAAAAGCTAAAACAGAAGGAAAAGATGGAAGCAAAGCTTTTGTGAATAGGGAGGGGAGAGGGCTTGAGGGGGATAGGATAAATAAATAAAATTTATTTTTTAGAAGTACAGAAGTTGGACGAATGTGCGCAGTTGTGTGATGGACCCTCGCCCTGCCCCTTACTGCTTTCTGCCTCCCTGGTCAGAGGGCAGGCCGGCCCGGGTCTCTGAACCGGCTCAGCCCCGAGCATCTCTGGAATTTCTGGTGGAAATGCCGTATTTGATGGCCAGTTCCAACAGATGGACGTTTACGATGTTTTAAATGTTGACGTGTTATAAATAATGCTGAGACCAGTGAACATTTTAAGGTCTTGTTTGTACATATTCTAGTGATAGTACTTTCTTAGTCTGAGTGCCTAGAAGCACACGTTCTGTATGGATGATGGGAAAGCTATATGTCTAAATTCCTCTTTGGGGAAGAGTATTCTGATTTATGCCTCTTGGACCCTCTGTTTTTTCACCTCTGCTGTCTGTGTAATTATTCATTTATACCACCTTAGTGACACCAAGATACGTGAGGATTGGAGTGACCAGGTGTGCGTGTGAGCAGAGCTGGCTATTTGGCGGAGTCGGGGGCGCTGGCCCACGGCCTCACAGGAGGAACATGCTTCGTGGAGCAGGGTCTGCAGGGGCGGTGCTGTGTGTGGATCACGCACAGAGCACACTTTGACTGCCAGCAAGATCATAGGTTCTTCACGGTGTCCGAAGCTTCCTGATGCCTAATGCATCGCCGGATGCTCGTCAGATGAAGAGCTGGTGCCGTCCGTCCGTCACTTCCAAACCGGAAGCAGCCTTCGCAGGCCAAGCCGCGTGTCCAGGGCCAACGCAACTTTCCTCATGCAGATCTGGCTTCCCTGCTTCCTCAGCGCGCTCCTCTCCAGGCACTGCTGTAGGCTCTGCCCGTTTTCTTCAAGAGAAGTGTCCTGGTCTGTCCTCAGTGGGAAGAGAGCGCAGCTCATGCCAGCCGTGCCGGGCCCTGGAAGCTGGAGAGGAACAAGCCCTCGCCTGAGCCGCTGCCCCATGTTTCTCTCCATGGCTCTGTCCCCTCCGTCTGTGAGGCTCCGTCAGACAGTCGGAGATCCCTCTAGCTTGAGTGTTCATCCGTGCTTGAGGGAAATACAGGTGATTGGTCAAGAGACGCTGCCCACCCGCGGACGGCCTCCTGCCGCCTTTACACACACGGGCCCACACTGGCGCGGTGTGCCTTGATCAGAAAGGACCTCGTACGCAAAAGGGTCGGCCCACATCCGCTCATCAGCCCAAAGGGTCAAGGTGAAGTAATAGACGGAAGGCAGAACGTCCCGCCCTCAGAACGGGGAGCGCCAGACTCGCCAGTTAGAACGTCCTTTGTCAAGTACTTAATCTGAGGTATAAGCAGGCCTTCTAATAGTCAGCGTTGTTGGAGTGACTGTTGGTCCGTCCCTGGGTCACACACGTCGTTCTAAGATAGTTTCTCGGGCCGGCAAGACGGAGCATGTGGGACTGAATCCGGTCTCCATCCTGGGTCTTATTTTGTACTGACTAGGAATTGAGAGAAAAAAGCGGTACAGGAACACGGAGGGAGTGTCAGCGGGGCAGGGAAGAAGAGCCGGAGTTCACTGGCCTTTTTTCTTCCATCTGTCTCTCCAACCAGCTCTGGAATGAGAGCATTTTAAAATTCACTTTTATGTTATGAACTATTGGCAGGCAGAGAATTCTCCTACCACGCAAAAGGTCCCTGGAGATACACCCAGGCCTGTCCGGACATCACGGCCGGTTACCACCACTTTGGACACACAGCCTGAAGTCTTTGCTTGAACTGCCCAGGCTTCTAGAAACTCAGCAGCAGGCTGACCACAGAACGAGTTTCAGCGAGAACAGAGCGGACGGGCCGCTGGCGGCCCTGTGTGCAAACCCAAGGAACGGCATGCGCGCGGCCCCCACATGCTGGTGGTGGATGGTCACGCAGTTAGACTGTGGAATTGCAAGATGGGCTTGTGACTTCTGCGTGGAGATTCATGAAGAAGTTTCCAGAACCTTGACTTCGCTTCTGAGAACACACCAAGCCCAGCTCTTTGTAGCTAACTTGTCTGCGCTCCATAACCCAAACGCACCTGCAGTGTTGTTGGAGCTATTCAAAAGCATCTTCTATGGAGAAAGGACTCGCTTTGGAAGCTGGAAGTCCGTAGAAGCCTGATGAGGAAGGCTGGGTCGCTCCCTCTCTCTCCCTCTGTGCTGCCAGCGGACACCGTCTGCGCTGTGGGCGGTCAGCGGCAGGGCCCGAAAGGCTCGCCCTGCCCCTGCCCCTGCCCCTGCCCTGAGAGCTCGCCAGACTAAAGGTAAAGAAACGATGACAGCACATATTACAGGTCCACGGACGGTGGCTGGGTCAGTGCCTGACGTGCACACCTGGAAGGAAGGGCCGGCCGGGGCTCGCGCTCCCAGATGAGGCAGGAGCGGCACGCGGCAGCTGCTGTCTCCGTGGCCCCGGGAAGGGGCGCGCGGGAGGAGGACGCAGTCCTGTGACTCACCGCCTGACAGCGCCTTCGCTGTGGCCCCCAGGGCAGTCACCTGAACGCATTGAGCGCCTGCGACTCCGTGTCTTTCCAGGAGCCTTGTGTTCAGCAGGCTGGTGACTGACAGACGCAGACCCCGCCCCAAGCCAGGCCCCGCCCTGAAGCCAGACCCCGCCCTTTGTCTCTGTCGCTCAGTGTATTTTACGAAATGGCAGACGCACTTGCATAGACCTCCATACGTTAGCAATAGAACTGAGGAGCACAGGTGAGGCTGTAGCTGTCACCTGGACCTCTCGACAATCTTCCCGTGTCTGACAGACCCTGTGAACATGGCAGTGGGTCCAGGAAGGCATCTCAGAGGAGATCCTGAGCCGGCTGAGAAGTCAGGGGCGGCCAGGAGCTGGGAGGTCTTTTGCCCCGACAGTGAGACGAGAGCAGAGTCAGTCCCTGGAGGGACGGGAGGACGAGCCCGGCCTTGAGCCCAGGCGCTCGGAGGGGTGGGGTTGGTCAGGCTGGCTTGTTTGACGTTCAGGCCGCAGTAGAGAGGGGTGGAAACGGGGCTACTTCCTTCCCTTTGTCTCTCCCCTTCTTCACCGCTGCAAACGTGCAGCTCTTAGACGCAAGACCCATGCGTGCCCAGCATCCTGTCACGTGGCGCTGGCGGCCTTGGCTCCCCACTGTGACCTAGTGGACCCGCCGTTCTGCGGAGGAGGAGGAAAGGAGCTAGGAGCAGGGGAAGCGGGGCTTGGGAGGGGATCTCTCCGCTTGGCTCTCACGGCTCCCCCAGCCTGCGGGCAGAGATCTGAATGGCAGTAACCGGATAAACAGTTAAATAGCAGCAGAAGATTCTTCCTGAGCATTTCGATGTAGCAGGGTGGACACAGAGGCACTGCCTGGCCCAGGGGTCAGACTTTAGAAGCAGCTTTAACAATCATGTGTGAAGGGGATGTATGGAAGGATACAGACAGACTAGGCCTGGAGAGGCAGAGTCAGAGAAGGTGCAGAAGGGAAAAAAGGTGTATTTTGTGTTTATTTCTGAATGTGTTGTACTTTTATGAAGTAATTAGTAGCTAGGACCTTTTTTTTTCCAAGTTGGGATTAGAAAATTCCTGAATGTGTTCAGGCCGTATTTTCTCTTTTTTTTTGAAGAGAGGAAAACGTTGTTGGAGACCTCCTTTTTGTCCCTTCACTTATAAAGCCACTGAATTTAAAATTCACTAGCATGTTTTTCCAAGTTAAATTCCTGAAAATTCATTCTTGGAGACTTCTAACCTTCTAATTTGTCCAGACAGAAACCTTAGAATATGTGGCCTCTAATTGCAAGTGAGTCTCCACGGCAAAGCCTGCTGTGGGCAGGTGGGCAGCGCTTTTCCTGTCCTGCTTCCCTCTCCCGTGACAATGCCGGTGGGAGCTGGAAGCCGAAGCTCGTTATTCATTAAGCTGTTTTCACGGCTCTGGGCTGAGCACGGGTGACCCAGGCCCGCAGAGCGGAGAGGAGTCACGCCTAGCTCACCCCTGTGCGCTCAGACGTCAGTTAACAGGGGCAGAGCATCTCACACAGCGAAAGCCCTGTGCAGGTGACTCGGAAGAGCTTTTGCCTTCCTTCCCGGCTTCACTTAGTCCGCTTGCGTTACCTGCACTGTTTCATTCACCAAGGGGCTGGCAGTATAAAAACAATCCAAGCAGGAACCAAACTCAGCAGAGAACTTTTGTACCTGTGTGAGCCGCCTCCAGTAGCGTTAGGCTCGTGTGGTGTCGTCCTCTCTTCCCGTTCTCTTGCTGCTTGCTGTCGTCTAAAAGTTAAGACAACCTTCCGTTTTCGGCTCTTTTTCTGTACTACACAGGGGTCAGCGGCGTCTCCAAGGAGAGCTCTAGCCACTGCCTTTCGCGTGCTGTGGGATAAAACAGAAGCCTGATACAACAGCTTCATTGCTGAGCAGGCTCAGGAAGTCAGAGCGCGAGGAGGGAGTGCGGGGGCGGGTCTCCCGAGCCCCGACACAGGGTCTGGGTGAGCCCGAATCCGTGCTCCTGACTGTGAATCTTATTCTGTCATGCAGCACGTGGAACCGGTGATGCCTAATTTCGCCATGCTCAAATGATTCTATGAGAAAGTACACTGGAGGGTAGCCCCATGCCTGGGTGTTGAGATTCTATGCCAAGAATCAAATGTCTCGCCCACGGCGACACGTGGGGTTATCAGGCAGGAGGAAGTAAAAGGCAGCTAGGAGGAGACAGGGAGCAAGTCTGAATAACTCCTAGGATGAGAATGGAAAGGAAAGGAGGAGGAGTGGGGTTCACTTCTGACTCCGTAAATATGTAATAAACCCGTGCCAGTCGGCAGGCACAGCGACGGAGCACAGGGCATAAGGGCGCGTGCGGGCATTATGCACACGAGGACAAACGCCAGCAAGTCGGGCTTTGGGTGCAGATGGCTGCATAGACAGAATGCAGTGAGTGTACGTGGCCTTTCTCGTCTGTGTCTGTTGAAACACTACTCAACATCTACATTTCCTAGATTTTTCAACAGCACTGAACGTGACCGCGAAGAATCCACCCACCCTCAGCCCTGTTACTCTGTTGTCTGTACAGGGTCCTGCTGAACTTACTAGAAACTGTTTTTAATGCTTAGATTGCCTGTGTGTATTGATCAGATTTTGCTTGCAGTTTGTGTGGACACAGAACTTAAGTGACAGCAGTCACACGGTGGGACCAAAGACTCTCACCGCCTACTCCCCGAAAAGCCTACACTCACAAACACAGCTGTAGAGGAATTATGAAATCAAAAACTACTTAACTTGTCTTCCTAACACACAACTGCCACGTGTTGTGACTGAGACCAAACGAAGGCAATTCAGCAAGACACCAGGAGGTGCAGCTGCTGTGTGGGGCTCGAACAGTTCAGTTTACATGAAATACCCCTTGGTATTAACAAGGTGCAGAGTAAACTGTTTACTGAGGACGCGCCCGAGCCTTCACATTGGATGAGCTCTTCCCGGCAGTGATGTTGTTGCGGACAAAGCCAGCAGCCGCAGCCCCTGCTTTGGGGCCGGCAGTCCATGTATCTCTCTAGGAACCAGGTACTATCTGGGCATCTGAAGCTGCTCAAACAGCCCCGAATTGGGCCAAGTGTTTGTCTGCTGCCAGAGAGCCCAGACTTCCAGCTTTCAGTCTGCAAACACTAGGGGTGTTTATTTTACTCTTCTGTACCAGGAAGCTAACTGTAGTTTACTTTTTCAAGAGCATCATTTGGGCCATTGATCTCCTTTGACTTCAGCAGAAGGTGCAGAGAGGCGCTGGCAGTGTGTAAACGGGCCCCATTTTAGGAGTGAGCAGGGCAGAAGCCATGCACCTGAGTTCTAAGGTGTTAAGCGGAGTTTGAAGCTCTGGTCTAGGAGGCGTGCTTGTTCCCCAGAGCCTGGCCACGTCGTGGAGAAGTGGACACCTCCGTGGACTTCTCTCACGGTGGTCTTCCTCAGTTTTACCCACCCGACCCACTTAGCAAAGCTTTCACTTCTTCTTGGTCTGTATTTTTCCTTTTGATGTAGCAAGGCAAAGGCAGAAATTCTAGAATTTATACTGAGTCTCTCAAACTAACCTGGCTGCGTTTACAGCTAGTTGAAAATCGCTACACATCCGTCTGAACCTTTGCACTGGTGAAATGCTGGGTGATGCGGGGGTGCTGAGCATGCGTCTGGCCCCAGCTCCATGTAAAATGTCAGGCGGAGCAGGCATGAGGCTGCTGACACACCCGAGGACAGGGAGGACGCGGAGTGAGGGGAGCAGCAGGCAGGGCCTGGGTGCTGCACGGGGAGCCCCGGCAAAGCACAGAGCAGCAGTCCCGAAACAGCTTTGCCAAGGACGCCTTTCAGGAAAAGTTCGTTTCTGACCTGAAGCAAATTACGGCGGATGTGAGGAGACAGAGAGCTGTTTGAATTTCAGGCTCAGCGGATTTGGAGCTGGTGTTATTGATCCATTCAACACAGAAAAAGAAACTTGCCTGTGCGAAGTTCAGATAATTCAAAGGGAAAAGGGAGGAAGATGATATCAGAACTGTATTCAGAAGGAGTGTGATATTCAAACCGTACAGAACAGTCCCGGTGACGTTCATACACGTGGATGTGTGCGTACGATTTCTTTTTGAGAGCTAGATTGAGCTCTCTGATCTGCTACCCGCTTGCTGCGAGGCCTTCATTCGTCTCTTCATTCTCCCTGCCTCACGGTGCAGCCGCCCAGGCCGGGTGAGGTTGCCAGCGTGCACCCCAGGCACAGCGGCCTTCGCAGTCGCCCCAGGCCTCCTGCCACCACGGAAGGCGGCAGCATCAGCGGGGCGGTGTCCGTGTGAGACGGGCCGAGGGCCCTGACCAGACACGGCGGAGGACTGGTGTGACCGGTGCCTAATGAGGCACCGACGCAGAGCGGGCTGCGTTTGTGTCAGACGATCTCTCTGCCTGCCGCGTGCAGCACAGCCTGGGGGCGTCGTGCCGGCCTGGGCCTTCCTCTCTCAGTGGAAAATGCATGAGCAGAACCTGGTGATGGCGGACGCCATTCAAGCCCAAGCATTCTGACGGAGAGCTGAGCGCCACTGCCCACCGCGTCGCAGGCGTGGGCTGCTAGTGCTCTGAGAAACACCAGCTCCGGCCATGTGTGCGAAGTGGCTGCCCCGCAGGCGTGGTCTGGGAGCGCCAGGCTGCCCGAGCTTTGTCTTCCTGCATCGCCACACACAGCAGCCTCGGCGAGAACCGCTCTGGGCTGGGTCTCTATCTGCAAGGAGGGCGGAAGCGTGTCCTGTCCCCTTCGGGTCTGTGTGAGCAGCATGGTGATGAAAGCTCAGGTCCACTGTGCTTCGAGCCTGTCTGAAGACAGACTTGCGTGAGCCAAAGTACAAGGGCCCTGGAAATGCTCCCTAGATGTGACGGACTTAAGAGCCACTGGCTGTCGCACAGCTTTATCACAACAGAGCGGCGCTTCCAGAAAGAAACAGAGATGGTAAGAACCGAGACTCGGTCATTTCCTTTGAAGCTGAGCCCTGCCTTTTTCTTACTGTGAATCGTATGGTCTCCGCCAAGGTTAGAAACATATAGCTGAAGGAGGCCTGGGGTCTAAGCGCTCCGCTCTGCAAAAACTGCTCCCCAGGAGGAGCACATTCATATTCGCTGCTTAAGTATACATCCTCAAGGGCGACTTGCTGAAAGACAAAGGCAGAAATGGTTCCGCATGAATCATTGAAAGATACTGGCTTCACAAATCGTTCTGTTCTGCTGGACAAAGCCTGGAGGTGAAAGGTGTCGTCATACGACTGCTCAAAGCTACGGTCCTGAGGACGACTGTCGAGTGGGAAGAGTGCCCTGCACGTACTGTGGACTGGAGTGAAGCGTCGAAAGAGGTAAACAGCGCCTGCGCTGCGTCCTGGCGTTGAGTCAGCCACTAGCCAGCTCTGCTGGATGCAGACACCGGGGTGTAGGAAGCACCCCCACTTTGCCCTCTGGACTGTCTTCCTCGCTGTCCCCTCACCCACAGGCTGCAGAGAGAGTGACCAGAGGGACCGTAACACTCACTGCAACAAAAACTCAGGATGGAGCCCTGTCTGGTTCTGGCTGAGGTGCGTCACTGAGCACAGCGAGGCAAACACGGGTTCGGGCAGCACCACACTCGGGCCCCGTCTGAATGTGCCGCCCCCTGTGGGCTGGAGACAGTCTACACCTGCACCTGCACCTGCACCGGCAGAGTCTTTTGTCTTCTCTTTTGCCCCGTGACCATTTTCGTAGCACCTACTTTGCTTTCGGCTCATGGGGAGCACGCCTGTGCTATCTTGCACAGCAACTCGAGCATCTCGAGGGTCTACTCTGTGTGAGGGTCCCACAGGCGGGCCTCTGTGGCTGTCAAGAAAAGAAACAGGAAACGAACTGTCGCTCTTGACAGATTACCCGTAACCACAGCACCAACAGCCCCTCTTCTGAAGGTATCGAAAGAGGCAGAATTAGAGCGCGTGGTTTTGAGGGTCAGGTCGCAGACAGCCGCATTTTGGCCTGAGTAATGGTGAGTCCTGTGTGAGCTCTGCATCTGGAGGAAGACAAGGGTGGAAATACATTACGAACCAGGAGTCCGGAAACCACGGCCGTCCGGTCAGCTCTAGCCCATTGTATTGTGAGCTCAGAGTGATTTTTTAAAAATTCATTTTAAAATGGCTGATACAGGGGTGTGGAGAATCAAAAAACATTTCATGATCAAAAACTGACTTCTAGTTTCATGCCCACAAATCCAGCGCTAGTGAGTACACAGCTTCCCCCAAATGTTTTGTCTTGCTGGAGGCTACCGTGGCTCTGCAGAGGGAGAGCTGAGCAGTTATAACACAGTCTGCCTGACCTGCAAAGCTTAAAATCTTGGTCTTTACCTAAGTTTTTTTTCTACTCTGTTGATTGTTTCTTTTGTGGACTAGAAGCTTTTTAGTTTGATATAATCCCATTTGTTGATTCTTGATGTTATTTCTTGGATGTGAAAGACCACCAACAGCACTCTGAAAAAGGAGAAATCAAAGAGGACATCAGAAAGTAGGACACCCCCTATTCCTCAAGAGCCAGAACTGGAATTGTCAAAATGATCATATTTCCAAAATTGATGTACAGACTTAATGTAAGCTCAATCAAAATACCAGCAGCATTCCTCACACAACTTGGAAAGACAACCCTAAAATTCATGTGGAACCAGAAGGGACCCAGAACTGGAAAAGCCATCCTGTGTAAGAGGAGCAAAGTGAGCGACATCACAATCCTGGGTTTAAGTTACACTACAGAGCTATAGGGATACAAAGAGCATGGTATTGGCCAGAAACAGACATGTGGGTCAACAGAAGTGAAACCCATCCACAGGCAAATTTAGCCATTGATCTTTGACGCAGGTGCCAAAAGCACGTGCTGGAGGAAGGACAGCATCTTTTGTAACTGGTGCTGAGAAAACTGGCTTTCCTCATGCAGAAGATTGAACCTAGACCCATATCTTATCTCACTCACCATGTATGGAACTAAGATAAAATGAATCAAAGATTGAAATGTTAAAACCGAAACAGTCTGCTAGAGATAAAATAAGTAAAAGTCTTGCACTCACAGGCACAGATAAGCCGTTCTGGAAGGCAGTGATGGTGTTGCCTCAGGCGAGAGCTGCGCTTATAGTGGGCAGTTCAGGACGTCCAGACAGTGCACACAGGTTCCTCCACACTGAGCCTTGCAGCACTCTGAGGCACACGCAGGAACATTCCCGTGCTTATAACGCACACTCCAGTGCTCCGAAGCGATACTCAGTGGGTGCTGGTGAATGACCGAAGCCCTCCGCAGGGCCAGTGTGGACACGCAGTCCTCGGTCTCCATCACTCCTTTGCTGGCAGCTCTCCCTCTGCATCCTGTGTTTTCCAGTATAATTTCCCCGGCGTCCCTTGTAGGTGATGCGTGCCATGTAGATGTCGGTGCTGTTTCGCTCTGCTGTGGCGGGGAGCCGTGTTGTAAGCGGTACTGTTAAGCAGCTTCTCCCAGGGATTCAGCATGGCTGAGGTTTCTCTTTAAACTTCCGGACAGCTCTCACTGCTCCCCTGCTTGACTGTGTCTCAGGAAGGTACCAGGGATGGTTGCGCTCTACCCGGTGGCCCCCTGGCTCGTGCGCCGTATCATCTTTACCCAAAGGTGGCTTCACAGCATTACCGCAGAATGGTACTTCGAGTGGCAGTGAGGATTCACATGCATCCAAGGATCTAAATACGGGGCCTGGCCCACAGGAGGACTTGATCAGTGGTCATCAGTTTTAATTAAAAAGACCAGTAGATGTTTGATTTCTGAGGTTTGATGTGGTTGTTTCTGATAATATGCGTAAAATTGAGTTCATAGGGAGAGAACTGGGTTCTGCTGCTGTGCTCGGACAGCCGTGAACAGGTAAAGCACACAGAGAACCCCGCTCACAGAAGGGCTGATCGGCGAAGTGCGGGTGACTGCGGGGAGAGCTGTGCCTTGAGTCCACGTTCCAGCCCCAAACTGGCAGCATTATTTTAAATTTCTAATCCTATCTTTTCTACCACGTCATTCTTTAAAATGTCAGGGACACTACACTAAGATAACAACCTCTCGTTTATGCAGGTCCAAACTCAGACTTTTTTTCCTGTTCCCATTTGAAAGCAATGAATACTTCTGAAAAAATGAATGGATTGCATGCTTAGAAAACAAGATCGGGGGAAATTTTTTTAAAAAGGTCTATCTGGACGTGGCTCCTTCCAAGTTAGTCGGGCTAACTAAATCAGGTTTTGCTAAAGTGTAATTTTCTAATTCATCAGCTAATTAATCATGGATACAAGGATTAAGACCAAGTGGTTTTACCACATAGAAAATGGCCATTTTGCAAAGGAAAAGCAATTTCTTTAACAACAGTCAACGAAAATCTCCCTTGGAAATGTCTTCCCCTGAACAAATAGGGCTCTGCTTTCATTCAGAATTTCTTTGTGTCATCATTTTGTAAGTTTCATACGAGAAAAAATTGGTAGTTTGTACTTATTTTCCCTATTTTTGTTGCTGTAGCCCCGAAGACCTGTGTCAGCATCAGTTCAGAGCACGCGCTTCCAGGCAGCAAGCCTCTCCAGTCCTCTCGGTTTACTGACTGCTCGGCGGGCCTTTTAAGGCAGACTCTTCTGATTTCGCTCTTATTCACACCCCTTTCCCTCGTGCTCGTTAAACGTCCTCTGAGGTGGCTTAGTTGTCTCCTCCAGGGCTAGAGCATCTGCCAGTACTTGGTAATACCGCGTTCAGTGTTTAAGAGCGAGGACAGGAAGTGTCGTTGTGCGGCGTGTTGTTACCCTGGACAGCACACTTGGCACGAGCTGGGCGTGTTCGATGTCTGAGCAGGAAGGCCGAGCAGAGTTCCCTGCCCTGATGCTCCCTGCTCAGACTCCCCTGGTCCTTTGTGTCACATTCTTCTTGGAGTGTTTAATGTCAGAAAACACATGGCTGGGGAGCCTGTGGCAAACTGAACTGGTTCCGGCCCCCGCTTCCTCCCCTCGTCCCCTTCGTCCAAGTTGTTTTTGTGGCCACACGTCTCCAGCATGAACTGAAGCAGCAGTTAGGAAACAGTCACAGGCCGCAAGCAGGCCTTGGCTTCTAGTACAAACAGACGCCCGGCCCCTGCGGCTCCGTAATCCCCGTCTAAACAGCCAGTGTTAAGATGACACGAACCCTCCTCCGGGCCGGGATTGCAGGAGACCTCACACGCCCTCCCGAACGCCGCAGCTTGGGTCCCAAACGCTGTTCTGCTCGGAGCCGGGTGGGGGCCTTGGACGGGGTCCCGCCGGCCGGGCCGTGAGCTCGTCAGCCCCGGGCTTGCTGGCTCTGCTGCGGAGGGAGACTGTGCTGGGCGGAGGAGCAGGCCTCCGAAGCCAGCCCCCGGCTCCGGAACGTCAGCCCTGTGCTCCGTCTGTGCGTCCACCCCCCGGTCCACAGCCGCAGGACCTGCCGTTCCCTCGCTGATCGCAGCGCCGGGTCACCGTTGGCTCACAGCGCCTGCGCCACATGCCAGGTCTTTCCAGAGGTGGCCCCGGGGCTTGTCACAGCCTCCGAATCGGGTTGTAGTGTGAGCCATTTCCGGGGGGGGGGGCACCGGGTTTCAGAAAGTACCCGGATGAAATGAGGCCGAATGAGCGGCGGGGGAGGGGGCCGGTGGCGCAGGGTGATTCCTCCGCCAGTGGCCCTCAGGGTGGGGATGCTGCTGGGCGGGGCCGGTGCCGACCCTCCCTCCCTTCCGCGAATGGAGGTTACAGAAGCACTGTCGACATTTTAATTTAATGGGTAGAAACTTTAATTAAATTAGTTAAAAATTAATTTAACTGGGGCGGAGATTTAGCTTAGTGGTTCCAGCACCTGCCTCGCAAGCTCAAGGTCCTGAGTTCGATCCCCGGAAACCACATACAGTGCTGGGCGTGGAGACTCACGCCCACCAGCCATCAATACCACACACCACAGTGCCGGGCGCGGTGGCTCACGCCTGTCATCCCAGCACTCGGGAGGCAGAGACGGGAGGATTGCTGAGTTCGCGGCGGCTTGCCTGGGCTACAATAGTGAGCTCAGGGCCAGCCTGAACTACAAAGCGAGACCTTGTCTCAAAAAAAAATTAACTATAAAAATTAAATTAGTTAAAAATTGTGTAATATAAAATTGTGTAATATAATGGAGAGAAAGCAATTTTACAAGTCACATTCATAGTGAAGCAGAGAAGACTCTGGGTTGGACTTTGAGGGCGATTCATCCTTTTAAAGGAGAAAGGGAGGAAGCGGGTGCCTGCCCCAAAGGGTTTATTCTAGGAGCCCTGGGGGTCCGGGCTGCAGCAGGAAAAGATGCTCCCAGATGCTCTGGTCAAGTGAGCGTGAAAATTGCCGCAGTTTTACTACCTTAAAGTCACATGGACTCTGCAGAAGCTACACGTGCCATGTTTCCTCGGTTCCTTAACTCAGATTCAGCTCACAGGGCAGCGACTTGGCCGCACTCTGCCTGGGAAACTTGGGCGAGGTTAGAGGGCACCGGCAGGACGTGCTCTCCCTAGAGCAGCTCTGAAAATCAGACCTAAAACTAGGAATTTACAGCCCATGAGCCCAAGCGGCCCAGCGCGGGCAAACAAAGATTAAGGGAGAGGCACTTGGGTTCCAGACAGCAGTAAAACGCTCTGCTTCCCTGTCTGCCCGCGACCGTCCCTGAAATTCCGTGCAGACCTCGGGACGGAGTGCAGGAAGCCGAGCCTACCTGCGGTGGGAAGCGCACTCAGGAAGTCACCTGCGTGCGTGTTTACGGTTAGAAGACCGAGGAGCCTGGTTCGGCCGAGCGCGCAGCCCGACTGCCCCGCCGGCAGTGACAGGACGGCCGCTCCGGCCTTTCCTTACTGTGTGTTTTCGCGGCGGTGGCGTCTCGCTGGGGTCTTTGCAGCAGGGGTTTGACGCGTACATGGGGTGCTGGGGTGTTTGTTCTGGGCTCTCCGAACACTGCCCTTTGGCTCGGGAAATGAGTATCCAGGTGTAGTGTGCCAACCGGGGCCGTGAGGTGACGTGTGGGCCGAGTCAGCCCAGCCAGAGCCCTCCCCGAGGGGTGCCCGCGCCTGAGGTCTCTGCGTCCTCAGGAGTGTGTAGGTTAACAGCACCAGGATTGGGGCGACCGGCGGGCTCAAGGTCACCTTGGGGTGTTCTCTCCCGCCTCCTGGGGCAGTCCAGGCTACTTCCGTGACTCTGTAACCTTTGCCAGCTGAGGTGACTTCCGAGGGACTTAAAAGGTCAGAGTCCTTGTCTACTTCATTTTTCTCTTTCCTCTTTTGTGAGGCAAGGAGAAGATTAGGACATGCAGAACCATGTGCATTTACAGGAATAATTAGAAGGGATCGTGCAAACCCAGAGAAAAGAGTGGTGTCAGGAAACATCTGAGAAGGCTCCTGTCAGGCTGCCCGGGCGTACAGTGGCACAGAAACTTGCACCAACTCAGCACACACAGTACCACTCTCCTCAAGCTCTGAGGACAGAAGGGAATTGCACTTCCAGAGTTCCCATAGTTTTGGCTCAAATACCTAGTTTTTGTTTGTTTGTTTGAGATAGGGTCTCGCTTTGTAGTTCATGCTGGCCCTGAGCTCACTATGGAGTCCAGGTAAGCCGCGAACTCAGCAATCTTCCTGCCTCTGCCTCCTGAGTGCTGGGATTACCGGCGTGAGCCATCATGCCTGGCACTGTGGTGTGTGGTATTGATGGCTGGTGGGTGTGGGTCACCATGCCCAGCATTGTATGTGGTCACCGGGATCGAACTCAGGACCTTGTGTTTGCGAGGCAGGTGCCGGAACCACTGAGCTAAATCTCTGGCCCTCAAATACCTGGTTTTTAACAACTGCAAGATGAAAAACATGAACAAAAACAAATCACAGGTAAAGAAGGAGGGAAGTGTGGTCTGGTGTGTGTTGGCGAAACCAAAGCCAAACAGATCGGTTGAGACTGTCCGTGAGAGACGTGTGGAGACCTGCTGGACAGAGACTGTAAAATGCACCTCTGAATCCTGAAAGAAGAAAAAGATACGGAGAAAGACAAGAAAATGATGTATGCAAAGTGTCATGACAAGTATCATTGAAGTGAAAAATTCACTGGAAGAGTTGAAGGGCAGGTCTGAGTGGGATGAGGAGAGGCTCGCTGTGTTTGAAGACAGAACAGCGGAGATGAGCAGGTCTGCAGGACAGAAGAAGGACTGGGGCGTACTGGAGCCGCGACCTGCCGCGCTTCCGGCCGGTCTGTCTGCGCCCGTCTCTCTGTCCTGGGGCGGGCGCAGGGCGCAGGGCGCAGGGAGAGCGGGTGAAGGAGTGGCGCTTCGCCACGTTCCCCCTCTGGTGATAGACAAGAAGCAGGCGCTGACCGGGGAGGCTGCAAGCTCCAGAGGCCGACGCGCGGGTCCAGGAGCAGTGCTCGGCAGGGTGCAGCCGGAGGCCAGAGGGGGCGCTGATGTGTCTGCAGTGATAGAGGAAAAACAAAAAGCTGGAGTTAAGACTCCTATGTCTGGTGAACTCTCCGACAGTGAAGAAAAACAAAGATGCTTCCTACTTTTCTTTGAGCACCGGAGCTCAGTCCTGAGGTTGCTCTGCTGGCAAAATGAGCCGGTCCCGGGAAGGCCCGCTCGCGTGAGCTCCCTCCTGCGGGGCTGTGCGGCTGCAGCCAGAGACAGGAAGTGCAGTAGCGCTTGGCAGGGGCAGAGGAGGATGGAGGGTTTACTTCACGGGCACAGGCAGAGTTTCCGTTCCACAAGATGGAGAGAGAGACACAGATAAATGCACAGTGTTGCGAATGTGCTTAGTACCGTTCACCTACGTACCTCAAAGCACCTCATACAGCAAAGTGTATGATGCTACCTGTATTTTGCCACAATAAAAAATGGAAAAACAAACCAGTCAATACTGTGTAACTTACCATATCAGTAAAATGAAGGGGGAAATTTCTCTTTTGATATCTTGATACTTAAGGAAAAAGCATTTGAGACGTTCAGCATGTTCTCATGATAAAATTATGCGAACTTGGGGTGCTAAATTTATTTAAAAAACCTAAAACAAGGGGAATGAGACAAGTTGCCTTTTATGTCTGCTGAATGGTTTGTTTGTGATTCTAGCCTTTGCATGTTTGGGAGCCAGATGTACGGATTCTCTTTAACCAGTAAGAAATAAGCATACAATAATAGCTGGAATAGACCAAGTATTGAATGGTACTTTGAGGAACATGAGATCAAAGAACAGCTGAACTTATATATAAGTCTTCAACCCCATTAACCATCAGATAATGGAAATTTACAGCACAGTGAACCCGCTGCATGGCCAGCCCACGGTTTCACTTTGCCATGTGACTTGGGCTACACGGACTGTGTGCGTGGACAAGGTAGTTCTCTGGCAGCGGCTAGAGAAAGTGGGCCTGTGTGTCATGACGTCCAGCAATACACAGCACACGCTGTGATTCACAGTTGTGTGCGTCACAAACACAGCATGACAGCGCTATAAATCAGTCCACATTGAAACGCAAGGTTGTATAAGTTGAGTGTATTCATGCAGTGGATGATACAATCTTACAGCAGCATGGTATGTAGTGACGCAAGTCAGGACAATCCAAGCAGCATGAAAATAGATAAACTGGCTCTTTGCGCATGAAAACAGGCGGTGATAAAAGCCGGGTTAGAAGAACATCAGCGTGGAGGTGAACAGCCAGGAAGTCGTCTAGAGCCCCGCCCTGACGTCCCTGACCCCAGGGGAGTGGAAGGAGCGTGGTGAACCCAGAGTGCAGAGAGTAACCTTCGTGCCTTAGGTGCTGGGGACCCGATCCAGGCCCCCCAGTCACACTCCCTGCTCAGAGCTGACCACACGGCAGGGAGCTCTGGGGGCGGGGCGCCGGGGCTGTTTTCAGGGTCCAGCCCGAGCCTGAGCCGCCCGCTCCCTAGAATGACTGAGGGAACAGGCGGAGGTGTGGTGATGTGGGCAGTGCTTGGGCTGCAGGCTCTGCCCTCACAGTGAAGACCACGCAGGGGAGACAGTACCCTCACACCACATTCCACGTGGACTGGAGTCCTTTTCGCTATAAAATATGAGTGGAAAAGGAGAAACACTGTCACCTTGGCAAACCATCACCCAGTGAGGCCGAAGCAGACTGCACCTCCGGCTTCAGGCCCAGCTCCCTGCGGTCTGCACTGGCAGTGGGTCGGGAGCCTGGAGGGGGCGGTGCCTCCTCTCTGCACTCCTAGGTGCAGGGGTCGAAAACAGCAGCCTTGTGTGTCCCTTCGTTCCTGTGTCCAGTTAGTCATTCGGTCATACGTATTCTACCTGGTTGACAAACCCTAACCTGCCTCTGCTCTGCGGCCCGACTGCCAGCGCTTCCAGAAGCCTGTGGCCCCTGGTCCCTGCGTGATCTCACCAGGGAGCGGTCTAATCGCGTTCCTGCCTGGCTGCGTTCGTGCTTCATGGCTTCCTGCAGCTGTGGAGATAAAGCCCCAGCCCTTGTGAGGCCACAGGGCCCTCACTGTGACGGGCCTCCACTTTCCCAGCCCATTCTAGATGGAGCCCTTGTCGACGACTACAGGGTTTCTCTCTCAGACTCCTCCAGGTGGGACTGCTCTGCCCCAAAGTCCTCTCAAGTCCGGAGCTATTCCTGCAGAGCCCTGGGATGGCCTCCTCCGTGCCCAGCCGGCTTCACGGCTCCTGCCCCGGGCTTGCTTCTCATTATCTTCGTGACCGCCCGCCTGTGTGTCTCTGTCCTCCACCAACCCTTGAGGGCAGGAGTAGTATCTCATTCTCTGCTGTCTGTCTGGGCGGTGATTTCCGGCTGGGGATGTCCTGGTGGCTCAAAGGCTGAGGGGAAGGGGCTGAGAGGTGGAGGGAGGGGAGAAGATGAAAAAAGAATCAAGATGTGCTCTGCTTACACACCCACTCCAAATGATGAACGGAATCATTGTGTGCTGCAAGCATGGCCCCCTAAAATCAAAAACAAAAACAAAGCAGACTTGGAAAATGGAAGCAGGAGCAGCTTCTTTCTTCCATGGTTCAGCTCGTTTGCCCGCGCGCTGGTTCAAGTTGCGTCAGCGCCTTCCTGGGTGAGACTGGCGTTTCTTAACAAAGTCTGGGCACACAAGCTCTAGCCTTGATAGAGATTCTCTTGTTTCCTCAACACGTGGACCAAATTGTTTAAGGACACTCACTGTCCAGGTCCCTGTGTGAGGCATCTTGAAACAAGTTTCCGAAACTCAAGAGCAGATATGAGAAGAGTTGTTTCCCCTCACTTTGTAAGTAAGTCCGGCCTAGTCACTCACATGGCAGCAGGGAGGAGGAGGACTCCTGAAGGCTTCCGGCACGGAGCGGCCTCTGGGTCACAAACATCAGAGCTCCTCTGAGGTGCTACGTCTGGCTGGCCACCTCCTCACACACACCCACATTTAGTTTTAACTTTTTCATTCAAGTTGTATTTGTACTGAGCACTAAAGACTTTTCTTGTGTCCATTCTCTGTTCAGTAGAGTCCAGCTGTGTCATAAGTGACCTCCAATGACACTCTGGCAGGCTCTGTGCAGACTTCTGCACTATTTTCCGTAGACTCTGGCATTTGTGCGGCGTCCTGGAGCTGATTCTCTGCAAACATGAAGAGACAACTGCATTTTTCTTCTTTTTTTAAAGCACAATAATCACCTGAACATGGCTACACAGGGCAGCAGGTAAATACTAAAATGTTCTTACATTGGGTACAACGTAAAACAAGTGCACTTACTCTTTTTCATATTGTGGGCCATAAGCACGTGAAGGAAGCAATGTTGACTTCCTGTGGGGCGACTGCCGGGGTGAAGTCCTGTGATTACAGCCTTAAAAAAAAAGAGGGATGCAGGAATCCACTTCCCACAGGAGCCTGTGAGACAGCGAGGTGAGGCTCACTTTCTGCACGTCCCTCAGCAGCCTTTATGGTAAGAGAGGGTGCACGTGAGGCCTTGTCAAGCTGCAGGAAATATCAGCCCATTACGTCCGGATGGGCCCCTGAAGGGTTATTGCTAATACTTGGCCTTGGGGAAAGGAGTCAATAAAGTCCATATTCCTGGGGTTTTATAGACTTGTGCGTAGGCGGGGAGGCAGGAAGAAGCTTCCTAGCTCTCTCAGTCCCGGTCACCGGTGCTTCCGGTGAGGATCCGTAGTGTTGGCGGCCAGCTGCCGCCCTCCAGACAAGTGTCCTCCTGTGGATGGCAGTGCGGGCAGTCCCTAGAGGAACGGAGTCTGGTGCCGGAAAGATGGAAGCAAACAGGAGCTGTGCCACTCAGGGACAGTGTGATTCCAGACAGACCTCAACGTGCTGTCCTAGGTGGACAGTACACGTCTGCCTCGCAGTGGGTCAGCTGGCGTCTGCGAGGCTTAGGGCCACAGCTGGATGCTAGGGAGCCCTGGGCAGCAGAGTCACGTAGCAGGAGCATAAATGCACCCTAAAAATCCTTGGGGGGCTGGGGTCTGAGATGCAGCCTCGATACCCAGCGCAGCCGAGGCCTGAGTGTGTCCCGTAAGATGGATGATGCGTGTACGTGGACCGTGGGCCCCCATACCGATTTCCTAGCCCGTGAGTTATGTGCTTTACATCTGCGTGGGAGTGTTGGCCATACCTGCCTGTGTGCACTGGAACCTGGGAGGAAGGACGGTAGCTCAGAGCCAGGGCGGAGCCCTCGTGGGCAAAGCTCCCACGTGTGGAGAATCGCCAGGCGGACGGAGCACAGGTCATGATGCCCTGGTCTGGAAAAGGATTCTGCAGGCCCAGGCTCTCAGGGTTTGTCTTTTCAGTGCACACAGCCACAGAGGAAGAGAGGAGCGTTTGTCTGGCTGGTGCTCGTTACTGAGCAGAGTGCTTTCAGTCCACGTGCCACAAAACCACCAGTGGAGAAGCTCAGCGTCGTCACGTGCCAGCCTTTCCCTGCTGTCCTGGAACATGAAGACGCGTCTCGCCGCGGATGGCAGCTGAGATTTATGGAAAAGTCGTAAACAGACCACGCAGGGCCGTCAGCAGAGCGCGGAGAGGGCCAGAACGCAGCCGGCAAGTGCAAGGGCCGCGTCCAGTCTGCGTGCAGACGCTTTCCCCTGTTAACTGTCTGGGCCGTGTGCGGTGACAGCTACGTGGGGGCAGCAGGAAATTGTGTGGGGCAGATGAATTGTTTGCTACCACGTCGTGCACATTTCGACACTATCACAAGTGAATATAATTTCCTGTTGGGGTAATTAATAATACCCTTATGAAAAAAAAAGTACTTCTGGATTTTTTTTAACATATATAATGGAAAGCTGTTTGTTGTATCTATCAGGTATCCACATACAACTGTGTATTTAAAATATGTTAACAAAGTCTAAATCATTTTAATATTTTCATTGAAGCAAAGTATAAAAAAGGATGGATGAATGAATATATGCTGTATATGCAGGGAACATTTATCATGGTTTTATTTAAGATATGATTTAAATGTCCTTTTCAAAACATTAAGCTGGAGGTCAGGGCAGCAGCAAAGCTAGGGTACTTCCCAACGCCAGCTGCCAAGCAGCAGGGATGGGTACCAGGAGAAGAAGAGCCTGGCACTGGCTGATGCCAGCGGTACTGACGCCCGCGAGGGCTTCACACCTCAGGCTCGAGGGCAGGCGCCCTGAAGCTGAGGCTCTGGGTTGAATGGCTTCCACCGTCAGCAGGGAGGATGAGGCCAGAGGCTGGGGGTGGATGCCAGCAGGTGCCCCGGCTGCCAGCAGTGAGGCCTCCTGCAGTGCACTTCAGACACACATCTCTCTTGCGTGTCTGCTCTTGTGGGTGACATGATGTTCACACAGAACATCTTACAGTTAAAAGAGGATACTGGAGCTGGTGACAGCTTAACTTTGATCTTATAAAAAGACTCAACACTTGGTACCATGTTTTTCTAAAGCTACTCTCAAACTTAAGGCTTCTTTTAAAGAAAAAATAATTACGGTTCTCTGGTGTTGACTTACAATGTTATGCAAATGTGTGACAAAGCTAGATATAAATAATTTCGGAAGTCTAAGAGATTCAGAAATAACACAACAAAACAAATAAAATTAAAGTTGACTGTAGCCGCTGCTTTCCTTAAACTGAGTAGCTGCCGCTTGTCTTCCGAGTAGGGCTGGCGCCGGACAGAGACCTTGTGCCCGTGTGCAGAGCCGCCAGCCCAAGCACCCGGCCACTTCCCTGCGCAGAGTCCTGGCAACGCCTGTCCGCTCATGTGGTCCGCCTCTGCTCGGTCTGCACTGGCCCTTGCTGATGGAGCGTGGCTGCTGTGCTATCTAAATGCCAGCACAGACAAGGAAGCCCTGTGCCCACCTGTCAGTTTGTAACAGATACCAAGGAACTCCATGGCTTGCGCAGCAGCGACCTCGGGTCCTTGGGTGCGTCTCCCTAGGCACTCTGAGCAGCTGGCTCTGTGCCCGGGGGCCCCAGGAAGGTAGAGTTGTGTGTAAGGCACAGGCCTCTCAGATGCATGCCCTGCGAGAAAGCCCAGGGTGACCCATTTGCCTTTGCCACCTTCATCCTAGAAGTCATGCAAGGTCACTTGTCCTGCATTCTGGTCATTAGAAGCAAGGCACGGAGTCCTCTGGCAGTTGGGGGAGGGGAAATTAAATTACTTTCTGCGGTGAAAAACTTGCAAAATATTCCCAAACCTCCCTACATTCTGAAGTCATGCAGCCTCAGTGGTTCTGGGGTGCCAGTGTGCATGGCTGAGCGGTGCATGCCTCACGAGTGGCACAGAGCGTGAAGGAGGGACTGGCCCACTCCCACTTGCTGGGAGCCTTATTTTAGGAAAAATTCATCAGTGTCCTGTGAAAATAACCAGCCAGGACAGAGACCTCCTTCCATCACGGTGCCGGAGGGAGTGTGCCCAGAGAGCAGAAGGGCAGCTGGCAGGGGGCTTGGGCTGGTACAGTGCGGCGGGTGGGGTGGGTCAGACTCTTGCCAAGTGCCCTCCCCAGCCCAGGGCCTCTGGAGACTCCTCCCTCAGCGCCGGGCTTTGGCGCGCCTCGCCTCTGTTACCAGCGAACACTGTAGACCCGGGCTGGGCCCGGAGCTCCCGTCTGGACCCTCCGTCCTCCGCTCTGCCTTCTCAGCACATTGCGGCTGGGCTTTCACCCACTTCTTATGTGTGGGCAGCGGTGTTAGCGACGGAGGTGAGGCCTGACCCTCCCCTGTGAGGTGCCCCGTGGGCGGGCCGGGCCTTATGTCGGGCGCTGCTAGCGGAGACCTTTGCCTGTGAGGGCGGATGGTCCGTGGGTGCTGGTCTCAAGGAGCGGAGTCTCGTGCCCCTGCCGGCCGGGCCACAAACTCCTTCCTGCCGGCTGCGGAGCCGGGAACCCGAGGCCAGGGAGACGGTGTCGGGCAGCGGTCAGGAAAGCCTTCCACGCTTGGACCGGGCGCCCCTGGGAGGGTTGGCATTGCGCAGTCATGGCAGGACGGTGTGCCCGGGTGCGATCGCCCGCTCCTGCCTCCCTCCCCTCGGCTTCCCTGCAGGCTCCGGGAGGCGGAGCTGCCTGCCAGATTCACGCGTCAGACACTGTGTCCTGTGGTGCCCGGAGTCAGTGTTCGGTGGTGTGGAGAGCGGGAGTCCTGCTGCGCGGCCGCATCTGCAGGCTCTGTGTGCGCCCAGGCTCCCCTTCCTCACCTGGGAGACGGGGTTTCCTCAGGAGCTGCTCCACAGGCTGTGCCAGCGGGTAGAAGGGCGGCCCCGAGGGCGGCTGGGCCCTTGGCTGCTTCCGCAATACCCAGCGTGTTAGTGCCCCTCGGGCCCAGCAGCTTCGGCCTGCGCCCGTTCCAGGTCCTGCTCTGCTCACGAGCACCACTCAGAGCACTCACGGAGCAGGGGGGCGACGGGTGGGGGCACTGGGCCGGCTTCACATGGGGCCAGCCCTGCCCAGGGCTCCTTGCCCGACATCTCGGCCTGTTTGGCAGGACTCTGCCACGGCCAGCTTTTTCTAAGGCACACAATTTTTAGTTCTTGGTTCAGTGACATGTTCAACAGATAACTCTCCGTTTTGTTGGAATTTGGTGGTGAGATTTCCGGGGCGCTTCCGTTTCAGATGCCCCTCCTCCCTCTGCAGGTGTGACAGGCCACGGGAAGCCGGGAGGTGCTCCTCGCACAGTGGCTCACGAGCCCTCCTGGGACTCCGGCTTGTGCTCACAGGTGGCCAACCCCAGCAGAAAGCACACTTCGGATTTCCTGCTGGCGTCTGCCTGGGTGCAGAGCCAAAGACCAATTTCAAGTTTGAGTCCCATGGGGCCCGAAGAGCCGCGCACTGTGATTGGCTGGGCTGAGGTCAAAGGGAGCCTGAGCTGCAGGATTTACACGCTGGGAAGAGGGGAAAGGTCAGCGGCCTCAGAGTCCCAGAGGACGCAGTCGGGATCAGCACGTCCCGTGCTGAGGGAGGAAGCCGTCGGCGCACACATGCCTCAGGGGGCTGAGAGTTCTGGTGCGGTAGCCAGGTAAGTCCAGGGTCCATCCTGCTGATCGCTTTTCTGTGCTTTCTTTTAATAGTGAAGTCCTCGGAGTCTGCGGCTCCCCTGAGATGCTGGCACTTCTCGATGTGCCCAGAGGTGGGCGCAAGCCAAGGACCAGGAAGAAGCAGGAGCCTCGGCCCAGGCCGGGCATCTGGCGGAAGCTGCACAGCGCCACAGAGCCGCGCCATTCTCCCGGCGAGGACTTGCGCGGTCCGCCCTTCTCCCCGAGGCTGCGCTCTGCCCCGTCCTGTCCTTCCTCCGCGGCGGGGGGCGTGGGCGCCGTGTTCTTCGGGCCCCGAAGGTGTCTTAGGAATCGTGCCGCACCTTCGAGAGGCAGGTAAGAGGGACAGCAGCCTCGCGCACCCCGGCCCGGCCCCTGGTCCTGGGTCCTTTCCCTCAGCAGGGTAAGGACAGAAGGGCCATTGTCCCTTGGAGCCTACAGGAGAAGGGCGAGAACGTGTCCTTGCCGGTTAATCTGTCGGTGATAAAGAGCATTGTTTAATCTCCTGCCATATCCGTGGTTGCACGGGGTGAATCTACGGAGGGACAAAGTCTGCTTTGTCTTTCCAGCCGCTGAGACGTCGAAACTGACCTTTCGTGTGGTCCTCGGTGGCCGCGACCTGTGCGCTGTGCGTGACCGTGTGTGGGGAGTGTTGTCCCCTCTGCCAGGGCAGCGTGGACCCGTCGGAGGTGCTGGGATGCCGAGGACAGATGGGCCTCCCTGCGCCGCTGTTTACAGATGGAGACTTGGTCTGTTGAGCAGTGCTAGGTTTGCACGAAAATTGACGGGGAAGCTCAGCGAGTTCTCGTCCAGCCTCTCATTCGCCTGCGCAGGCCCCTGTTAGCGCCGTCCGTCCGCCTCGCGGTGCCCGGGTCCCCTCCAGCGAAGCCCACCCCTGCCCTGTGCTGAGGCTCCCACCGCGCGTGTTAGGCTCGTCCACGCACTGCACACGTGGCTTTCGTCACGTGGGACGTGTACCTCCCGCTGCAGTATGTTTTGGAGGCGTCCCGCCAGCGAGGGGTGGGTCTGTCCACGCAAGACGCGTGGGCCCCGGCCTGCGGCGCCTCCTTCACTGCCAAAGCTCCTGCTGGTTTCTCCGGCGTCCAGGTCAAGGGAGCAGCCCACGTGCCCTTCCTCTCCGTTTTTGCCCTGGTGTCTTCCTCATTGTGAGAGATTGCCTACGTTTTAGAAGGTGGTTATTACACACTTTTTGTGGAAGAACTGAACGGCATTTCATTTGAAGCACATTCTTTGTGGGCCGGAAGAAATAAATAGCTAATTCACACGCTAGTGACAGCCCCGCTACAGCAAGTACCCGAGCTCGGCCGCCGTGGCGTTTGTGGGAGTTTTGTGCAGAAGAATTTATCATCACGTCTTTAGTCTTCTTCTGCACGAATGCTGTTCTGACTTTTTCCCAGTAGGACCAAAGATCGCAGTCACGCACTTAGTAATAACAGGTGTACGTTCACTCTGAGCCGAAGGTGGCAAGGCCCGAGCAGCCGTGCGGGAGCTCGGGGCTCCTGTTCACTCCGCCGGGCACAGACGGGGACACCTGCCTCCCTGGGAGGGAGGTGCGGGCCCCGTGCGGGCCTGAGGACAGCGGCCTGCCCCCCAGGCCTCTCCGAGCCTTTGTCTCTCGGGACGCCGGCAGCCCCCTCGCGGCCTGCTGCTCTTCCTTTCTGGCGATACGAATCGTTTCCTAGTTGCTGCCGCGCAGCCCCTCCCCCTCTGGAAACACCACTCCCTGGTTGCGAGGATCCCGACGGGGCCGGCACCTAATTCCAGTCGGCCAGGTGTGACCCTGCGCCCTGGGGGGCTCTCTGCCCTGGTCTTTGCACACGCTGCCGTTCGGCAGAAGAGGCACGCCCTGCCCAGGCGGTGAGCGGGCTCGGCCCGTCGCTGTCGGTCTCTTGCTCGGCCGCTGTCCAGCGGGTCCTACTCAGCAGGTACGACAGACCGAGTCAGCGGGCGCGGAGCCGTGTGCGGCTGGGCAGGCGCCGCCGACGTGACAGCAGCAGCTCCGTGAAGTGACGTGGAAACACTGGACCAGCTGCCAGACTTGGGGTACGCTCCGTTGTCCACACAGGACAGGGAAAGAGCCCCTGAGCAGCAGCGCTAGAAGGGTCTGCAGTCGGCAGGCGGGTGGGAAGCGTCAGGGTCCGTGTGGTCCTGGGAATCGGGGTGGACGTGAAATCCCGCTCCGCTGGCTCTTGACGGGGCGCTCAGTTCGCCCGGCCAAGCCTGGGCCTCTCGCGGCTGAAGCGGCTGCCGGCCCCTCCCATGGGTCCAGGGCCCGCCTGGATGGGCGAAGCTCGCTCGGGCGGACTGTGGTGAGAATGGCGGGAAGGGCTGTGAGTCCGGGCACCGCAGAGCCTCGCCCCGGGAAGCTCTCTCCCCGCCGAGCCGCCCTGGGGGCAGCACCAGGACCCCCGCCCTCGAGGGAGCAAGGGAGCGCTGAGTGCCCATGGCGACTGAGGAGGTGGAGGGCAGCGGCGCAGCTTCTCCGGCCTGAGTGAGGTCAGGCTCGCCCCAGTGCGGCACTGCCGCTGCAGGGACAGGCTGGACCCTCCCCCTTTGGTGGCTCTTTCAGGGTCCCCTACAGCGAGGCCTCCCTGACGGGCGGTGTGAGTCTTCGCCCGGCCCGCATGCCAGCCCGCTTCTGCCCATCTCCGGTGTCGGTGGGGCGAGGCCGGCCACCTTCCCGGTGGGGTCTTGGAGCCTGGAATAAGCATTCAGAGTCTCCCTGGAGTCAGGACTTTATGGTCTGTTACGGATGGATAATTCAAGTTGCAGGCTCGCAGCCTGATTCATTTTTTAAAGCAAGAGAGCTTAGCAGTGAAACTGGTTTTCCACAGCTCCCCAAGCGGTTCTGCAGTGAACCTGCGAACGTAGTCCTCCTCCTCCTCCTCCGAGCCCATCCCCCTAATTGCGTTCTTGTGAGAAATAAGAGAGTTAACGACAAAATAGTCCGTCCCTGGAAAAGCAGGCCGAGCCTCCGCAGGGCACTGCACTCCGGGGAGGGGGTGCGGGACTCCGGCGGCACACAGCCCCTTGCCCTGTGCCGGCCGCGTCTGCCTTCTAGAAGACAGTTCTCCGACGCCTGGTCAGCAGCCTCGAAGCAGAACTTTTCAGGTGAATCCGGTGTCTCCAGACTGCACTGGCAGAAACGAAGAGGCCGGCGAGGGACCTGCAGACGTTTCCAGGGGCGCAGTGGCGTGGGGCTCCGTCTCGTGAGCACACAGCCGCGGGCTGGCTGGCAGGGCGGCTGCGTGGAGGGAGGGAGGGAGCTGGGGCCGGACGCGGCCTGTCCTGGGCAGCAGGACAGACCCACCTTCGAGTCGGTGGAGGCTGCTCCCCACGGGCAGGTGTGTTGAGAGGGCCTTCCAGGTAGCTCGTCGTCCGAAGGGGTGAGGGTCCCGGCGCAGGCCCCTGGGCTTTCCTGCCCTGGAAGCGGAGGGAAGGTTCTTCAGGCGGCCATGGGCCTCTGTGCCCGCGACTTGGCCGGGCGTAACCTGAACACCGCCTTTGCCTGCACGGCCTCTCCGCACGGTGTCGGAGGTCACCAGAGCCTCCGGGAGCCGGCGCAGAGCTCACTCTGGCTGCAGACGGAGGGCCACAGGGGCCAGCCTGTGGGCGGGGCTCGCTGGCTGGCCTGACAGACGGCTGTGTCCCGCTGCCCCTGCCCCGGGCCTCCCGCCTCTGAGCAGGGCGCTCGCGGGGCAGAGACACAGTACGACCCGGGGTGCGGCGGTCTCGGCCCGGGTGTGGCTCCCTCTCCCTGGAGAGCGTCACCGCGCATTGCTCCTGACACCGGCAGTAAAGTTTAATCACCGCTCCTTGCTGGGGCAGAAGAAGCCTCCCTCTTGCAGGAATTTTCTCTCGGGGCAGGTCCTGCTGACCCGGGCCGGCCTCTCAGACGCGTCTCCCGGACGGGCCGGGCCAGTCGGTCCGGTCCGAGCTCATCAGCACAGACCGCTCAGGCGCCCTGGCAGCGGAACCCAGCGCGCCGCTGCCCGCAGTCCGCTCTTTAACTTGCCTCTTGGTGGGTCCAGTGCACGCTGAGTTTTCAGGGCCGGACCCGGCTGGTTGCTCCTCCAGGATGCCTTCTGTGTACGTCTGGGGTTTGTTCTTTGCCTCGCTGGCATCTGCAAGGCTTCCTCCTCCCTGTCAGGCAGGCCCTTAGTCCGTCGGCAGACTCCCGAGTCATACTGTCCTGCCATCAGCCTCCTCTGGACTCAGCAGAGGCAGTAGCCCCTTTATGTCTTGCGTGAACAGCTTTGGGAACCTCCACTGGTATATTTTGCTCTAACTACCTGGTATCTATTTTCTATACCAGGTTAGGGCAGAAAAATGTCATACTCAGAAGATACTGTTATACAAAATATCATGGACCTACCATTGTGTCAGTTCTGGTGATGCCAAAGTACAATAATAAAAGTTTCTAGGAAGTGGGACACTGATGTAGTTACCTCATATTTTCTTATTTATTTATTTATTTTTTTGTGATAGGGTCTTGCTTGGTAGTTCAGGCTAGCCCTGAGTTCACTGTGTTCACTGAGCTCCAGTTAAGCCTGGAACTCACAGCAATCCTCCTGCCTCTGCCTCCCGAGTGCTAGGGTTACAGGCACGAGCCACCATGCCCAGCACTGTGCCGTGTGGTTACCGGGAATTGGAGCTTGCGAGGCAGATGCCGGAACCACTGAGCTAAATCCCTGGGCCCCATACTCAGCTCAGCTTTCACTGGATGCCGAATGGTGTTTTAAATTCTCTGATGTGAGTGAACTGTGTCAACTTCAGGCAAGTTATTTGACCCTTTAAACCTCGCCCCTGGTAAGAGGCATTAGCAACGCTTCAGTTTTTATGGGCTGAGTAAAAACACGTACAGTGCTTAGCTCAGTCCCTGCACAGGCTGTTACTTTATAATATTATATGCCGTTGTGTCTATAATATTAATACCACCATGCCACCAGCAGCAGCAGCAGCTGGTGTTGTGCGAGACAGAGAGTGGGCACATAGGGAAGGTCTTCAGAAGCCTCAGGGATGGGCTCAGCTACTTCCTGAGGCCTTGACAGTCCCCTCAGGTGAACTCGGCTTACCTGGAGTGCGGAGTGCGGGCGCCTTGTGCAGGGCCTCTCACCGGCTGGCACAACCTCGCGCCGCCGTCCGCTGGCGCCACGGCGAGCTCTGCTGGGTGGACCCTCCCGGCCCTTCGCAGCTGTGGCTCTGGTCCCCGCCTCGGCCTCGCTGTGGGACCCTGCTGTGGGACGCCGGGGTCTCCCTCCAGAGCTCCAGGCTCGAGTGATTCAGTCCTGCCTGGCCGTCCATCCCCGGGGCGCTCGCCTGGGGCTCAGGGTGAAAAGTTTTAGAAGGAGACATTTTACACTTTTCATGAAATGCGTGGGTCTGAGATTGCTGTCCGCGGCATGGTGCGCTGAGCCAACCAAGCAAGAGAGTGCCAGAGCGCGGGGCGGTGTGCCACTGCGCTGGAGGGCGGTGGGGATGACGGAGTCAGCACCGTGGCGAGAGCCCGGGCGTGGTGCGGGGCCCCACGGTCCGCGTCCTGCACCCCGGCAGCTCCCCGCCCGCCGTCCAGCTGGGGCAGGCCGGGCCGGGCCAGCGACCCCCCGGGCAGAGCGAACCTCCTGGCCCTCCCTCCTCAAGACTTCTGTCTGCAGACGCAGGCTCCCCGGGCTCCTGGTCCTCGCACTGCTCACTCCGGCGTGCGGGGCCAGGAGCCCCACACGGACCCCTTCCCTGACCCCGCCCCCCCCGTGCTCCTCTTGTCGTGATGAAGCTGCCAGAGCGTGATCACAGAGGTGACAGGAGGCGGCTTCGGGGCCTGTAGAGCAGGCAAGAGCTGGCGTCTGCCAGGCAGAAGGGAGGCCCTCAGCAGCCCTCGTGTAGGAGAGGCACCAGCACCTTAAAAGGTGAGTGAGGCTCAGGTGGGAAGTGGGAGAAATTAAACAATACAAAATCCATGGGGGGATTCGCATTGCAAGGAGAACCCAGCCCACTAGTACCTTGGCGTGTGGCTCTCGGGTCAGCGAGGTTCGCTTTAGGTCATTCCAGATGCGTCGAATCCAGATTTCTTCTTTTCCTTTCCTCTTTCCCTTCTTCCTCCCTCATTTCCTCTTGCCTTTTCCTGTCAGGACTCTCCTGGGCAAGGAGAAGATAGCCTGGCAGCCCAGCAGAGAGGGGCAGAGATGCCGGCACCCGTTTCTGCGTGCTCCCCGCACGGCATGTTTGTTAGGCGGCAAAATCTCCTTTAGTTCTCACAGACTCCCACAGGGGGACGGGATATATGCATCAAGTTTTTGAAGAAGAGGCTGGAATAGTAAAGCACAGTCATGAGAAGGAAGCCCAGCCAGTAAGTGTGCGAGCCGGGGTGCGTGGCACAGGCTCGGCCTGCGCTCTTTGCTGGCCCCGGGTGCGGAGGCCCCCGCGCTTAGCTGACCACAGGGCACTCGTGCTTCTGCTGCGTGTCTTCACCTTCTCTCCAGTCACCCTCGGTTCAGTTCACATCCGCCTGGGGACCCAGGCACATTAGAGGCGAGCACAGCCAGGCTGACCGGCGCGGGCCGTGTAGACGCAGCCCTCCGTGCCTGCACTCAGAGCTCTGTCAGACGCAGAAGCGACAATCCGGAGTCCGGGGAGCTGCACCCCAGGGGAGCCCGTGACGTGGGCCAGAGCCACGGGAAGCCCGACCTCACCCCCGTGCTGTCTGCTGGGCCCAGCAGGAGCAGCGCGGGGACCAAGGAGAGGGAGACTTCACCCTGGCCAGCCTCTCCTGTGGGGACCAGAAGACCCCGAGAGAAGAGCCTTCGCAGCCAGCCCCAAGCCTGTGTGAGACGGAACCGGAGGGGTGTGTGGACCCCTCAGAGTGCTTGTACCCTCCGCCCAGCACGGATGTGTTTTGTGTTCATGGTGGGAATAACCCCGGAAAACAGTGCGCTCTCATCAGAACGCTGAGCTCTGCCTTGGCAGGGCCCGCTGGGCACCGCTGTGGCTGGGGCCTGGTCGGGGCAGTGAGACTTCTGCCCTCCTTTTGACATGGTGGGCGAGCAGGCCCTGAGATTGTACAGCGTTGCCAGGCAATGACGCCCGCACCGTGGCTGGGGCTGCGTCTCCAGGAGCGGGCACAGATGGCACCCTGCCTCCTTCAGAGACCACTAGGAGTGTAAGGCTCTGAAAGAAATTACTCATCCGGGGCCAGAATAGTCTCCTGGGAAAATCCTCTGTGAGCAGGAGCTCGCCTGGCCAGGGCTGAGGGCGTGGCGTGCCCCTGGCACTCAGAGGGCTGGTGCTTGCTGCACTGTCAGCCCTGGGTATGGACGGGGGGCTTCCCCTCCCTCCTGGTCCCCCCTTCCGCCTTCTCCCTCTTCTTCCCCTTCCTCTTCCTCCCTCTCCTTCCCCCCTTCTCCTTCCTCCTCTCTTTCTCCTTCTCTTCCTTCCTCCCCCTTTCCTTTCCGCTCCTCCTATTTCTCCTCCTCCGCCCCCTTCCTTCCCTTTGGCCCCTCCGCTGCTGCTCTCTTTCCTTTCCCTCCTCTTTCCCTCTCTCCTCTCCCATCTTGCTTCCCCTCCCTCCCTCCTTTTTTCTCTCCTCCCCCCACTTCTCCCTCTCCTCAAGGAACAGTGGGGATGGCCAGGGCTCAGCACCTGCAAGCGCAGCTGACCGTGTGACTTGCCCAGAAATCTCGTGGCGGCGCGGGTTTTTGCCCGCAGCCCCAGAGTGAGGCCGGAAGCCCTTCTCGGCCAGCCAGCTCCCGGGGCGGCTGCGGCTGCTGCTCCACAGGCCTCACTTGGAATCACAGGCCCTAAAGGACGTTCAGATCAAGTATGCAGCCGAGCAAAAGCTAGCACGTTTGTCCCTTCATTGCGTCAACAAGTATTCGCTAAAACCTATTTGGTGCCAGAGGTTAGGGCTGAAATAGTGCGAGAAAGAGCCCCTGCGCCTGCTCTCGCCGGCCCGGAGTGGCCTGTCTGAGCGGCCTCAGCCAAACGCCAGACTCCCAGGGTGGGGCAGCTGGAGTAAGTGCGGTGAAGAGAGACGCAGGGGCTCTGAGCCCTGAAAACGGGGTGTCCGTGTCCCGTGGTCAGAGAGACGTGCCGAGCCGAGATCGGAAGAGTAGCGGTCACCGCCAGCCGTCGCTGCACTGCTTACTTTGGGCCAGTAATTCACCGAGCTGTTCAAATGAGGGTTTTCTCATTTAAGTCTCACGGCAGCCTCCTAGGGCCTCGTCCAAGTGGGGGCCCGGGAGACCGGATCCACGCCCCGGGCGCGGAGCGAGTCCCAGGCAAACCCAGGCGACACGCTCTGGGTGAGGCGAGGCGAGGTGCGTCCGTTTGCACCCACGGCTGGGCCGGGAGGCCGCAGCTGGTGAGCCTGCTGAGTGGCGCTTTGCTCCTGCCGCCAGCCGTGGTCCTGAGGCCTGCTCAGCGCTGGCCAGGGACTTGCAGGGCTCCACGCTGGATCCCGGACACAGGAGCCTGGCCCTTGCTTTCTAGTAACTCGCGGCTGCCTGGACCTCGGTGGTGCCCGACTCTTTCTGCAGGAGCGGTCCGCGCCCCGGGTGCTTTGCCGAGAACTTCACACGCGCCTGCTCCAGTCCTCGAGACAGTTGGTGCGAGCTCAGAGTCGTTCACACCCTCGTGCTGTAGGGGAGAGGCGGGGC
>PVIC010000603.1:0-48110 GCA_004025085.1 Thryonomys swinderianus | reverse complement strand
AAGCTTTCAATAAAAAATTAAAATTTTGGAAGACTTGAGCTTGCCGGCCTCCTAGCTCCTAAGGCCTTCTTAAAGTAAAAGTAGTGATTAACAGACTTTTGAAAAACTGGGAGGAAGATCTACAAAAATCACTGAAGCAATAGCTTCCAGACGTCCACGGAAGAACCCTTAAGGTGTCACGCCTGGGTGAGAGAACTTCCCCCGGTGGCTGTTCGTGGTTTCAGATCCACAGTGTAACTTCTGAGAACTCCTGAAGAGGAGCGGTTACAGTGATACTACAAAGTTCCTAACAACTACCCCGTTTTCCTATTAGGTATCTGGGAGAAACTGCATTTTCTTCATACGGGGCAACCCAGCTGACCTGTGTTCAGTGTCTGAGTCCAGAGCAGGCAGGGTAGAGCCCTTTTCCATTAAGTTGGGTATTCCATAGTGTCTTTGCCATGTTTTTTTAATTTTGAAAATATAATTATTGGGCCGGAGGGTTAGCTCAGTGGTTCCGGCACCTGCCTCGCAAGCTCAAGGTCCTGAGTTCGATCCCCGGTAACCACATAGAATGCTGGGCGTGGAGACACGCCCACCAACAACACCACATACCACAATGTTGGACGTGGTGGCTCACGCCTGTAATCCCAGCACTCAGGAGGGCAGAGACAGGAGGATTGCTGAGTTCGCGGTGGCTTGCCTGGGCACCATAGTGAGCTCAGGGCCAGCCTGAACTGCAAAGTGAGACCCTGTCTCAAAAAGCAAAAAAAAAAAAAGAAAATATAATTATTTCTCCTCAAGGCATGTTATTTATTTTACCATATAATAAGTTTGTAAGTCATTTGAAAATAATATCATGGAGAAATACTTTAATTTTGAGTGGAGTACATGCTGAGCAGCGTAATACACATAAGCACTTCCGGATCTTCCTTATGTTTTCAGGGGTCACAGTGACCTGAGCCAGAAAGCTGGAGGACGCCAGGCATGAGAACAGGTCCCTGGAGCCAGCTGGCCTGGTGGCCCCGAGTGCTATGGACTGAGAACCCGGTCACATAGTGAGGCCTGTTGCTCATTCGTGCACCAGCTTCTTCACCTTGCGGCCTCACTGTTCTTACTTCCCAGGGTTTTAATAGCAATGTGGGGGCTGGGGATGTAGCTCAGTGGTGCCACCGCCTGTCTGGGAAGCCCAAGGTCCTGAGTTCAATCCCCAGTGCCTCAAAAAATAATAAAGTGAGACATAAGGACTGTTTTATCTTGGGTGTTGTGCACTTTGCAAACACTTTTCCTCCACTGAAGACACTTAGGGCACAGTACCCTAGCCAGACAGCCTCACAGGTGCCCAGCGCCGCCGATTTCAAAGGACTCTTAGGATTTGAGCCTAAGTGTATTTTAGAGTTTCTTAATTCCAGTCAAGTGTCAGGACTCTGACAGTTGGCACTGCCAGCCGGCCTCGGGTTGGATTCTTCTGCCCAGGAACATGTCCATGCAGCTTCTGTGCACTTGGCATTGTTTTGGGTGTGAGCATAAAATAGACAAGAGCAGATGAGGGCAAAGCACGTGTGAAGGTGACATACCAGAGAGGAGTCAGGCGGTTAGGGAAAGAGAGTTTTGGTAACAGTAAGTCCAGTGAAGAGTGATCGGCAGGGAAGAAAGAGGGTCTGTAGTGGGAATATGGGTTGAAATCTTTATCAGGACAGCTGGGAAGGGCCTCCCCGAGGGGCGATTCTGCATGGAGAGGGCACCCAAGGCTGTCTGGCCAGGCTTCTGCAGCACAGGAGTCTTAAGTGAGGGTTGTCCCGCGTGTTACAGGAGGGCCAGGCAGCCCGTGCGAGCCAGGCAGGCTAACTTCCCAGGGTCTGGTCTCCTGAGCGGTGGGCCCAGTCAGGAAGCCACCGGAGGCCATCGAGAACAGAGGCGCCACGATCGGGCCAGTGTGGGGCCACCGCGGTGGGGACCGTCACCTACGCCATCTGTGTTACAGCCAGAGCCAGCAGAAACGGACCGTGTGTAGATGTTTGGTTCACGAGCAGACATGGAGCAAAGGGTCTTTGTGCAGTCCGAGCGCCGGGGCGGCAGGGCCGGTGGCTGAGCCCAGAGGGACTGAGGGGAGTCTCGATGGCAGCGTAAGGGAGCAGACGGAGCTTGGGCTTGGCAGTCTGTGTTTCGGGAGCACCTTACTAGACACCCAGACATCTGTCCTATCCACTCACATGGAAGCCAGATCCACAAAAGCAGCTAAGAGTTGCTAAAAAATAAAGGTGGCTGCATTTCTTTCTAGAAGAAAACCCTACATTTTTACATAGAAGTTTTTTTGCATATCCTTCTGGTGCTGTTCCAGAACTGCGCGCTCCAGGCCAGGTGCGGTCTTATTAAAGTTTGGAAGAAAAGACTATGTGTTCTGCGAGACAATCCTCCGCTTGTGGAGCTCAAAATAGCTGCTCCCTCGTGCTCAGGGCAGCTGCGTCCACGCTGGCCTGACGAGTTCTCAAGTCCCTCTCCATCTGGGCTTTAGATCTGCTTTAATTTTTCGTAGCTCCTTCCCTTCCCCACGCACCGTCTTCACTAACAATCGAAGTGGCACTTCCCAATTTAGTCTCCTCTGCAGATGTCATTAATGTGATATTTGCACTTTTATACAGATTTTTAAAAGGATATCAAATGATGTGGCTAATGAACTTGCAGTTAAAGTAAGACAAAGGTTATCTCTCCTTTGAGGGCAGGAAGGGACGTGTTCTCTATTGTTCGCCCTGAGCAGCTTATTTGCTCAGCAAATAGCCCAGAAAGCAGGAGTGGGTGGGTCTCGGGGCAGAGCCAGCCCACACGCGCTGGGGGTGGAGCCAGCCCGGAGCTGGGCTACAGAACCCTCAGCGCACTGAGGCCGCATCCACTTCTGAAACAAAGGCGAGCAGGAAATGTAGATTTCGTAACCCGAAGCCCTTCAGTTTCATCCAGTGCCAATAAGCCACTGCAATGGCAGAATAGAACACATTAATGTGCTTTGACACAATGGTCATGACTGTTTCTCCTTAATGTGCCAGGCAGGGAAATTCCAGCTGCTGGGGGGCTGGGGGGCTGGTCTGGTCCCATGCGTGGGAGGCGCAGGGACCTCGCTGGGCTCTGAGCCCTGCTCTGCATGTCAGTGACGCTGTAAACACGCCATCGCCCAGCTTGGAGCTGCTTGCATAGAGACAGCTTTAGGAAGGCGTGAGTCGGGGCCTGGGAAGGGATTTTTGCCTGGGGAAGCGTCCATGGCTGGGCTGTAGGCTGCACACTACAGGGAGGAGTTCACTCTCAGCAACTGTGTTACTGTGCAGTAGGTCCCTGCTATTTCAGGCCGCACAGCTGGCTGCCAGCGAGGCTGCTTTTCCCTCCTTGGCGCTGGGAGAGCTTTGGAGCCCTGGTTCTGGAGTGATTGTTGCCAGCTACTGAAGACTGTTGCTGTTTTGTTTCCTTGACTAGATACTTCTTTTCTCCTGGGTAATTCTCCATCTTAGATTTCTTGGCCAGCGTTTAAGTGGCTTTTTGTCTGTTGGTGTCATTGTCATTGTCTGGGACAGACATCACCTTGGGTTTGCTTTAACCAGAGGTCGGGATTTGCGGGGTGGTGGCACGTGCTGAGAGGCAGAGTCTCAGGAAGCGGGTTCGAGGGTCCCTTGAGTTTGGGCAGCGTAGTGAGGCCCCCTCTGCTAAAGAGGTGGAGGGAAGGAGACGCCGTCGCGGGCTGGCAGAACGCAGCCAGGGCTCAGCAGAGCTTCCGAGCGCAGTGAGCGGAACAGCCGCGGAGCCCAGTTCCGGTCCCGGCCTGTCTCTGCCGTCACTTCCGTGCTCGGCAGACACACGCCGCCCTCTTCCGCACGGTGGGGAAAGACGCCTGCCCGCAGCGCCCAGGGCCACTTCTGCAGTTGTAGCCACACGAAGGATGGGGCAGTTCTGGCCCCCATGCCTGCTTTCGTCCTAGGCTGCTGCGGAGAGGATGGCCCGGCGCCCTCGTCCCTGGTCGGAGCCCCTCCCGTGTGCCCGAGCACGGCTCCTGCTGGCCTGCTGCTTCCGATCAGGTGGACGTGCGAGAGTGGGTGTCGGCCACTCAGAGACACCAGGAACTGGGCGCTGCTGCTGGGGAGAACGTCTAGGGAAACAGCGGAGAGAAGGGGCGACCTGCGGCATGGAAGGGAAACCTCAGCCTCATTTTTCCTACGCGTCAGTCCATCCGAAGCTTCTCACGCTGCAGACACTGCTGGCAGCTGAGCACATGGCAGAGCCTCAGGCCCGTCACCAGTTTTCGGGCCCGAGAGTCAGGCGGGGCCCACCCGGCGTGGGCGTCGTACGCTGCGGAGCGCCGTCCTGCCGTCCTGGGTCGGAGGAGCCACGGTCCCGTCTTCAGCAGGCTCGTGTCCAGGACGAAACTGCCGTGAAACTACAGCAGTGGGAAGACGAAACAGTTCTGCGCTCGACTTCGCTTTTGACTTCGTGACTGTGGCGTAAGGACTGATGGCGACCTGTAAGGATTCTACGTACTTAGCTGAAGATTCCTCCTGAGAATTTCCAGCGGGCCAGAGTTGTATCCGGGAGGTGCAGTTGGGAGTTCTTCTCTGGAATGTCTGAAAGGCATCAGCTCACCAACTTGTAAAAACTGGAATAGCCCTGTTAAACCAAGCGGTTCAACCAATTCTCCTTAGGTTTTTTCCCTTCGCATCCTTTCGCTCTGGTTTCCGCGGGGTCCGCTCCACTGCCACTCAGAGCTGATTATAGTGGCTCCAGCTTTTAGAGATCGGTTCACAGTCTTTCAAACGCAGAGCTTCTCACGGCCCCGCTCTCCGGCTGGGGCGATGCCGGTGGGCTGGGCTGTGGATCCACCCGGCCGGCCTCGGTTCGCGAGAGGGTCTGTGCTTGGCCCGTCCTCGGTCCTCAGTCCCGGTCCTGACTTGCAGCAGCAGAGACGGCCCTCCCGGAGCAGCGAGGGACTGGGCAGGGCTGGCCCCGAGGGGACCCCGCGGGAGGCACGCCGGCTCGCCCCAGGCGGCGGCAGAGGCTGAGGAAGGGAGCGCCTGCGGACCCTGCCCGGGGAGCTCTCTGCAGAGCGCAGGTGGAAGGCAGGCTCTGGGCTGCCCTCACCGAGGCCACCCTGCCTCCTCCGGGCTGCACTTTCATTTGCCTTTTCCTTTTATTCAGCCCCACCTCGCTCTGCAGAGCCAGTTTTTCCCTTTGTTTTCATTTTTGGTTTTTCAAATGAACTTTGCTAGTGTTAAAAAAAAAAGATGGGAAGGTGTAAATGTGGAGAAAGTCAGCTCAGTAAGGGTATTTTACCAACGATGCCATCTTTGGGTCCTGAAGGATGTGAGGCCGTAGCTCAGTGAAGACGGAGCGGAGGTCAGGGCTCGCGGCAGGCCGTGGCGGCGGAGGGAGCGAGGTGCGGAGCGCGCCTGACGCACCGGGCTGTGGCCGCGGCCGCAGGCTCGTGAAGACGCGGCGTTTCCGGCTTCTGAAGGCTGAGTCGCCGCCTGGACTGCTGCACGTGTGTGGGCTCCCATGTGCGCCGCCCTCTCTGTGACGTGTCTGCACGACATGGAGGCGCAGCGTGGAATCCGCGGGACCTGAGATCTCGATCCTGGACGCGCCCTAGCTCAGTCCCCTGCCGGCCACGGACGTGAGGTCAGCACGAGCGCCGCAGCCTGCACGGCCTCAGCGGGGGTGGCGGCTCTGTGTGCCGCACGGCCCCTTGTGAGCACCGCCGGGATTGCCGTGCCGGCCCCACAGCGGCTCCTGGGAGACACAGGCGCCCAGCGAGCGCGGCCCTCCGAGTCGTCGCCTCCCCGGGGAGACCCCGTTCTGGCTCTAGAAGCGCTCTGGGAAGCCGGCCGGGTGTGAGGCGCACGGCCGCAGCCCTACTGCGTGCTGTCTTCCTGCCCGGACTCTGGGAGCCCTGCCGGTTGTGCTGGGTGTGAGGTCTCCTCAGATCCTCGGCGCACTCTGGACCCATTTCTACGGCCCAGTGCCAGGAGTGGGCCCAGGGCACGGAGGGAGGGCAGAGGGCCAGATTCCCTTGCTGTACAGTGGTCTCGGCTCTGCTCCGACTCTGCCCACCCCCGACTCTATTCTTTCCTCTCCTTCCCTCCCGCTCTTGCTCCGAAGGCTTGACGGGCACGTGCTGCCTTGACAACCCCCGGCTCCAGCTGGGCACACGCAGGGCCCCGGCCCCGTCCGCACCTTGGCCAGTTGCTCCTTCGGACTAGGCTGCTGCTTCCTGGAAGGCACCCTGACTCTCCCTGACCTTCCCTGACTTCCAGATCCCCGCGGCCCCGTCGTCACCACCGCACGCTGCAGGGGGCCTCAGCTGAGCGGGCGAGGGAGGGAGATCCTGGTCCTGGGCGGCAGCGCAGGCCTAAGTGTGGCCGCCCTTTAAAAGATTCCCATCCAGGAAGCCCTGCACCTGCTCCTGGGCGCATGCGCAGCCTCTGCCTGGCTTTCCCGGATGATCAGAGGTCAGAGAATGAGTGTGATACGTGGATAAGGGGGTGAGGACCTGGGTGTGGGGCTCTGCCTGAGACTCATGTTCTCTTTGAAGTTTTATTTATAGTTCACTATTTAATTGCTCCACATAGAAGATCAACCATTCTGGAAACCAAGAACCTTTTTTTTTTTTTTTTTTTTTTGAGACAAGGTCTCGCTTTATAGTTCAGCTGGCCCTGAGCTCACTATGTAGCCCAGGCAAGCCTCAAACTCAGCAATCCTCCTGCCTGTGCCTCCCGAGGGCTGGGATGACAGGCGTGAGCCACCACGCCCAGCAAAAACCTATTTTTAAAAGTAAATAATACAATTCTACCCTCATTCTTTGAGTGCTAACACATAGGCCTTTAAGAACAGCTCTGCTGGGCCTGTTCCCTGGTTTAGGGAGCGAGAGCGGCCGTGGGAGGAGTCACGGTTCATGGCATCCCTGAGAGCGGCTTGGTGTTCTGCTAAGAACAAGGGGCTCCAGGCAGCTCCTAAACTACCCAAAACACGTAGCATTCTACCATTTTGACCCATAAAAGGCATTTCCTAGTGCTTAACTAACATGGTTCTTGCTATTCTTTTAAGAGAACATTGTTAGATCTCTGCCAGCAGCCAGCAGCCAGCAGCCAACAACCACGCCACACACCAGTCGGCCCTACAGCACGTTTTATTTAAGGGTGAAGCGGTGGCTCCTGCACGGGAGAGGGGCAGAAGCCAAAGCAGAAAGCTCGGAACAAAGGAAGGGACGGTCTTATATAATCTTGGGTTCGGGGGACCCGGGTAAGGGCCAGAGTGAGGTAACTTTTAACCTCTCACAAACCACAGTGCCTTCCAGGTTCTTCTTGGAGAAGCTCAATGAGGTGGAGCTGCTGGGGGGTGAAGGAGTCAGAAGGACTGTATTTAAAATAGAGGGCCATTGCCCTGTCAAACATGACTTTCAGTGCCTGTCCTATTGCTTGGGAATATTTTCTCCATCTAGTAACGGATGCTAAGTTTTTCCTCTGGTGATTTCTTTGATAAAATATCTGACAAGCAGTATTTGAAGTTACTTATAACATTTAATTTTTACTCATCAGTTAACTGAACACCACAGCAAGTTTGCATCGTGTACTTACCATGTGGGAACTGCTCCATATACTCACACACATGAATGTATTTCCAGAAGATGAAACTGAGTGCTTCCTAGAAGCTAAGACCTAGAAATGTGTGACTTGTTAATGATCACAGATGTATTTGGTTGGGTCAGTACCATTTGGTCAATATAAAATTCTACCCTCATTTACATAGAAAGTTATCTAGTCTTAGCAGTAAATATTCTTTTTTATTCTGCTGTCTAGTTTTAATTGTACTTCCTCTTAAAACTAGGGCACCCTATTAGTTGCCAACAGTACTGCCAAATCCTTTTGAAATGCTAGTTTGCGCATATCTAGGATTCAAGCTTAAAAAGAGATGTTTGTTTAAGATTTTTAAAAGTACCAACCAATTACTTAGGAGCCAAGATTATGCAATGGATTTGAACCCAAGCATGGAGAAAGTGAGAAGCAAATTGCTCTGGGATTGCCAGGAGTATAATTGCCCCAAAGGGAGTATGTTCTGCTTCGGAGAGATGTTTAAAATATCATTTTCTGAAATAACCAATGCTAACACCACCAATATGTTATGTAAAATTCTTTGCAAATGTGATATACTAAATGATAATCTTTAGGCATTAATATTATAAGACAAAAGGCATTAAAAGTAACTTAAAATTTATCAGCAAGAATGTCTACTAAATGTATGTAAAATACAGGGTAAATTATAGGCCAGTTAACTCAGACATTTGCGCCAAACATAAACATAACTTTTTTGCAAGAAAAGTTATGTGACATTTCTGGGACAATCTGTATGTGACGTATTTTATCCTGTAGGTCTGTTCTCTGCTATTAACTTGTTAAATAAGAAAGTTCAACTTCTGTTTTCTCTCATGTATTGGTTTCCTGTGGCTGGTGTGCCACCTCACCGTACCGAGGTGGCTTAACACGGCAGAAATTCGTTCTCTCCTGTCCTAGAGGACAGGGGTCTGAAATGGGAACCCCAGGGCTGTGGTTGAGGAGCTGCGGGCCTGAAGTTCCCATCTCTCCCAGCTTCCGGCGGCTTCCGGCATGCCCTGACTGGGTCCCGTTCACACCGCTTTCCAGGCTGGCATTGTGAAAGCTCTCTGCTCTCCCTTGAGTCGCTTGGCCTTTGTGTTTCTGATCTTCCTCTGCCCACATCTTTTGAGTTTTTTTTTATATGACTGCGTTTCAGGCCCAGGTCTCGGTCTGGGATCCTTAATCACAATGCAGAGACGCCTTTTCCATGTACGGCGCACGTGCAGACTCCAGGAAGGGCTGTGAAGAATATCGGGACAGGCGCATTTTGAGATGACCGCAGTAGGCACTACTCAGCAGAGCAGAGTAGCACACTCGAATGACTAGAGCGTGTAAACCAGAGTATGTGTTACCATCTGTCACTGTTTCACAGTGGTCTGTTAAAGTCACTACTGAAGACTTTTTAAAATTGGAGTTGGGTTTAAGGAAATAATCACTACGTTCTTTTCATTTTGGAACTTGTATGAGGCAGAGGTAGCCCATTCTGCCAGTATTTTCCTCTTTTTTCCTGTCAAGATGGAGGGGGTACAGGACCCCGCTTCATGGCAGATCAGACTTTCCAACACAGCTCATCGCAGAGAATGCAGGAAGCGGGGTGGGGCTCTGGCCGGCCGAGCTGTAGGACTTACAGACGTGACCTTCATTCCGACTCAGAGATCACAAACAACCTTCTGACTCTGAATTCTGTTGCTCCAAGAATTTGACTTCAGTAAATCCTGACCTCTAGCAAGACTGTAACTCTCATTGTGCATTCATGAACTGTCATTCCGCCTGAGAGGCCAGGCAGTGTGATTCCCCAGCCCAGGCCACGGCACATCGAGCTAAAGAAATGCCGTGGATTAGTCTCCGAGGAGTTTGGGTTGCCCTGCAAGCCTCATGGGGAAAGAATTCAGCATTTAAGAGATTCATTTAATAGGCATTTATCAAACTGCAGCAGTACTAATGATGATGATGATCCTACCTCATACACACAGAAGACTTGCTCTGCGCGGATGGCACTGAACCATGCCTGAGTCAGTCTGACGTGCTTTTCAGTTTCGCAGTGGAATCAGGTCCTGCTCAGCACGTGCAGGACGAGCACTTCTGTGTGTCCCGCCTGTGATTGGTGCCTGGGGTAGAAGGGTGCAGGGATCTCGACTGGAAGGAATTAAATGTTGAAAAGAGGAGACAAACATTATGCACAACTCGTAGAAATAAATACGACTTTAAAATTTATGACATGCTCCCTGTCACCTGCTGCAGCCACTGCACAGAAAAAGGCGTTTGAGAGAAATCGCAGGTTCCCTCCCAGGCAGCCTCCACAGGGCGTGGGTTCGGGTCCCGCGCGGCTCAGGCGGAGGCCCCAGGCGTGACCGCCAGGCCGCAGCCGGGCTCGGGGTCCCCCTCACTGTCGGAGGTACCACGTGCTTCTCCTTTCTGTCCGGCATCTTCGCGGGGTCATTTCTCACCCTGACCGCTCGGCTCCAAGTGTACTCGCTTGATTCTTCGAACGTGCCCACTGTGTGGAAGTTCTACACAGAGCCCTAAGCTGTTTCTGGGGTCCGTGACACAGACTTGCCGTTTCACTGTGTTAAGAGTTTGAGTCCTCTTCTGAAAAGTGAAAGCGTGTACTCAGTAAATTCCTGAAACTGACAAGAACCCTTTGGCTATTATTCAAAAATGTCTAATACCATGAACCAAAGTAGTGAGTTATTTCCGCCCTCCACACGCAAGCCTCGGCCCTTGGAACTTGAACACTGAAACTGTCTTTTACCGCCGGGTGCAAAACCATTTCTCCACAAAGATAATCTGAAACAACTTGATAAGGATGGTGGATTGGGACACTGTGCTGTACTAATCTATTTAAATCTGCTATGTTTTGAGAAATTTTTTAACTGGTCACATTTTATATACAATAAACTTTTAATGTGTGATTTTAAAATTGAACTTCACACACAGTTAACCATGGTATCAGTAAACACAGCTATTTCTCCTTATATTAACATGGTTATATTGAGTGAACTCACTTTTAAGTTTTTTGCACTTAAAGTGTAGTCACTTTTTCATATAAACAATACATTTTTTATGTGGGCAGAGCCAGAAAAAGCTAGTATTCCTCAGATATTTTGTAGTTCCTGTCTGTAAATACAAGCAGAAAAGCTGGCTTTCCATCCAGTTTAAGTAAATAAAGCACTCTTGCTTTTAAGTCTTTTTTTTTTTAACCCTATTTGTATGCCATATCATTCAAATTAACCATTTAAAGAGTTCAGGCATTTTAGTTTTAGGGTTTTATGTTCTGAATTAATGGCAGAAAATAGGAGATGCATTTTCCCCTTTTGGAATAAGCGATCAGCTTTGGAGCACTTTTCGTGGAGTCACAAACCAGCAACAAAGTTAGCGAATCGAGGCGTGACCCGCTTGGCCGCTCACCTTCCTCAAGAGCCAGGGCTGTGGCCCGAGGACAGTGCAGCTTACGGGGCACAGCAGCGCGTGACGGTCCAGCTCCGTGTAAAGTGGGGACGAACAGCGTTTCACCTCAAAGCGCTGCGCTTCCGCCCGGCACTAGTCACACGTCCCTCTCGGCCGCTGGGAGCAGGAGAGCCCTGCGAGACAATCTCCCTCCTGCCTGGACGTGCCCAGCCCCACTTTAGACACCCTGAAGTAAATACAGCTAATCTTTCCCAATATAAGTGACCAGTCAGGGGCACATGTCATCTGCTTTTAAGTGCCAAACAGCTGTTCCATTTCCCAATTAGGGAGAGCACTGTAAATGATATTCCTAAACAAATATATCATATACTGATAAGGATGATGTAAATATTTGTGGCAATTAGGATACAAATGTACACATATTTGAATGTTCCCCAGAAGCTGAAGTGCACCCATTGTAAACTGCTTTTTTTTTTTTTGAGACAGGGTCTCGCTTTGTAGTTCAGGCTGGCTCTGAGCTCACTATGGAGCCCAGGCAAGCGTCGAACTCAGCAATCCTCCTGCCTCTGCCTCCCGAGTGCTGGGATGACAGGCGTGAGCCACCATGCCCGGCACTGTGGTGTGTGGTACTGATTGCTGGTGGGCGTGAGTCACCATGCCCAGCATTGTATGTGGTTACTGCGGATCGAACTCAGGACCTTGCGCTTGTGAGGCAGGCGCCGGAACCACTGAGCTAACCCTCCGGCCCCCCATTGTAAACTTTTGCCAGCAAACAGCTCTTCGATGGGGTCTGGGGCGCTTTGCGCTCGCGGCCTGCGGTTCTAGAGGGGCCGTACGAGGGAGGCCTCGGGCAGAGCTTCCTTCAGCAGCTTGTATTCAGGAACGAAGCCGGACGCTGGCTTCCATTCCCGTGCGGGCTGTGCCTGGATGTCCCCGTCCACAGTGCCACAGTGAGCCGGTGCCGCAGGTCTGCAGAGAGGGGGACAGTGTGGGCCGGGCTAGATGCCTTTCCAGCCAGACCACTTTCGTTTTCACGGGTCCCGCTACGTGCAGAGAATCCAAGCACGGCATTCAGTGTGAGAGCATTTTCCACCAGGCAAAGCTTTCTCCCTCTCTGAAGTGCATGGGAAGAAAAGTAACAACCGTGCTGTGTGTCACAACATTGCCTCCAATCTGTGCAAGCTCTAGGTTCAGTTTAGGCTGCACTGACTTGAGCTTTAGTTGATGTCATTATGAAATAAAAACAGTAGACTCCGTTCTAACTTCCTTACTCTGTTCTTTAGAAGATGATACATATGAATAACTGTGAGCTCTAGTTCAAATGTCCTTTTCTTTTCTTTTTTTTTCTTTTTTCTTTTTTTTCTGAGACAGGGTCTCGCTTTGTAGTTCAGGCTGGCTCTGAGCTCACTATGGAGCCCAGTCAAGCCTCAAACTCAGCAATCCTCCTGTCTCTGCCTCCTGAGTGCTGGGATGACAGGCATGAGCCACCATGCCCGGCATTGTGGTATGTGGTATTGATGGCTGGTGGGCATGAATCTCCACACCCAACATTGTATGTGGTTACCGGGGATCGAACTCAGGACCTTGCGCTTGTGAGGCAGGTGCCAGAACCACTGAGCTAACCCTCTGGCCCTCAAATGTCCTTTTCTTCTGATCAACTCTTTCCTGATTATAGAATGACAAATGATCATTTTTGTGGAAAAAGAAGTATAACAAAAAGCAGCTCCTCTGTCTGTCATTGAAGTTTTTGTATAGATGTCTGTGTGCATGTGTGTTTTACGCGCACAGATTATAAGGAGAGACGCTGCTGAGTGTCTGCGACTCTTGTTACGTGACCTTGTGCTGAACGGAATTCCTATGCTACTCGGTGCTTTGTGAACAGATGTTTATAATGCTACGTACCATTGTATGGGTGAATCCTGGAGTAGTTAATAGTAACGTTTATGATATATTTAGATAGTTTCTAATACAAGTGATCTCTTAGACCTCTATCCTCATTCTCCATCTCTCAGAGTCTCATCTCTCATGATAGTTCCAATGCTCAGACTGTAAAGATAGGAAGGAGCAGTTTTGAATCTCCCCTTCTAGCTGGTCGTCATGTGGTCTTTGAAGATGTTTCACTTTTGTGGAATCTTTGAAGATGTTTCACTTTTGTGGAATCTTTGAAGATGTTTCACTTTTGTGGAATCTTATTTGCCAAACGGAGTCCATATCCTTGTCTTGTGTGCTCCTTTCTGAAGAGATACCTAAGTTACAGGAGTGCCTGGCAAACAAGAGACTCCTCGTAAGAATGAGCCTCCGCCTTTCCCCACTCTTTCTTTTTTAGTCCAGGAGTCCATGATTAGATTTCTCAGTGACTGTAAGATCCCCAGGAATGGCGTGCAAAGTTATGTAGCTTCAAATATTTTGTGGTGGAGAAACTGTCACAAGAAGTAGTACCACTCTCCATCCCGGCCTGAGACTTTCCATCTCACCGTAAAATGATAGGACCAGTGATTTCTTGGTCTCTGATGGTGACCGTTGACTTCTGATTTGCTTTTTCATCTCTTCCTCATCTACTGGTGAACCTGCTGCTGAGCGTGGAAAAGCCTAACAGACGAGGTTGGGTGCATCGGGGTGGTGTGGCCATGGACTGACGTAGCCTAGCACACCGTGACTCTGAAACTCCGCCTTCAGCCGCCATACTGTCTGGCATACAGCAAGTACTCAGTAAATGTTACTTGTTGCTTTTACTATTACTTGCAAGACAAATCTTTTAGAAAACACCTGTCTATGTGAAAAGACAAGCTTGACCATGGAAGACTTGAGCCCCCCCATACTTGGCTAAATTCTAAAAACACTTCCAGGTCCCCGTTATCTTGCATAGATTATAAATGGGTTAAACAAACAGAGATTATAATTTCTTTTATGTCATAAAAAAGGCATATGGGGAAGAGGAATTTGGCAAGAGGAAAACGTTGGCCTAAGACTTTAAAACGGGATGATGGCCCATCTGTCTTGAATAACTGACCACAAACTGGCCAGCGAAAAAGGAAGCTGCTGAGCTCTCCTCCGGCGAGAGCTGCCCTGCTCTCACTGACGGCCCCTGGACAGGGTCTCCAGACTCGTGTGCTTTGGGCCGCCGCCCTCCTGCAGTCTTGCGCAGGTTGGTGGGAGACCCCGTCTCCACGCGGACCTCACAGGCCCACTCACTCAGGCTGCTGCCGGGTCGGTCAGCTCTGCCCCGGGATGACCCACAGTGGAAAAAAGGAGCATGCTGGGCTTAGCGCTTCAGGCGTGGTCTGCAGGCTCCGGCAGCCGTCTCTCAGCGGAAGGCCGGGCCCAGGGGAAGCCGGCTGCCTTGTGCACCGGGGAGGAGACTGGAAAGGCAGGGGCCGGGGCAGTGGTGGCCCCCACGGTCCCCTCCGGATGCCCAGAAGGGCACTTTGCGCACCTCCTGGGCACTCTTGCCAGTCTTGTGGATCGAGCCAGACGCACCTTCCTATCTTTCCACTCGCAGGAGCAGCACTCTGTGGCCACACTCTACAAAGCACCAACAATAAAAAAAGATTTTGCTTTTTATTGTAATAGGTGCTTTTGGGAGTACTGGGATATGATTAATTCAGACCGTCAGAAATGAGTAATCAGGAAAATTAGCCTGTGCTTCCTTTGTGTGAGATTGGCACAGGGAAGTAGATGTTTTTGAAACTCCTGATTTATATCCAGCCGGTTTTCAATAGCAGGACTGAGGACGTCGCCGTGCGTGAGAAGCATGACCTTATCCTTCAGTCTGCCGCTGCCAAAGCCGGAGCAGCGGCAACACCCCAGGCCTTGGGCGGCTTCCTCTCCCCCGTGACCGTTGATACCTACGGTAGTTACAGAGTCTTTTCCAGTCAGTTCTTGGCAAGTTAGTTACTGGGGTTGTAGGTCCAAGGAGCCGTCACTTCCTGCGTCCATGTCCTTGCCGTCCCCTCCCCCACTGGGGGCGCTGGGTGTCTCATTAGCTTTGGTTCATGTGATGCCAGCAGAGCCTTGTGAACAGGAACATCTCAAGTTACTGCGCCCACGGTGAGGCCTAGGGTGTCCGCCCAGAGGTGTGTGAGCTCAGCTAAAACCCGCATGCCGTGCCGCACACAGGGCAAGGCCATCTTAGAGCGCCCAGGCCTGAGCGTGGCATGGTGTGGGCAGTGCCATGGGACACCTCCAGAGGAACTACCCAGCTGACCAAAACCAGAAGGCCGCTCCCAAGTGATGGAGGAATAAAGCGGACATTTTAGGCTTCGGATGCAGCAGTAGCCGAGACACGCACTTCGGACGAGTAGGCCCGACCAAGCTCATGACGTAGCTGTTCGTTCCTTCCGCTGGCTCTGCCCTCGAGCTTCTGAAAGGCTGAGAGGCAAGAAGGTGGGAGAGTGAAGAGGTCGCTGGAGTGGCCTCCTGCCTCGGCCTGCTCTTCTTGGGAGGCCGGGCTGGGTGTCCCAGCCTGAGGAGCTGAAAGGATGCTAAGAACAGAGAGGTAAAACCTGCTTCCCTGCCTCGGGCGCTGTTTCCGCAGAAGCTTTCCTGGAGGAGTCATGCTGTTCAGCACCTGGGACTGTCCGGAGGGCCGGGCCGCTGAGCAGCCCTCTGACGTGACACTGCGCCTCTCCTCCAGGCCGTGCCCCCCGAGTCACATTTACAGTGCGAGCTGCCATCCTGGGCACAGACACAGTGCAGCCCTCTGAAGCACGTTTAAACCCTTCTTTAACCTAAGCAGTGACTGCTCCAGCTCGAGTATAAACATGGAAGAAAGTAAAATAAAAAATAAAATGACATGTCTAGATCTTTGATTTTTTTTTTAATCTTTAAATTTTAAAGTACTTCCCAGCAAAGTTTAACTAAGAAATAATATCTAGGGGGTGGTCATCTGACAAGAGTTTATCTTGCAGCACCACGTATGAATGGCCCTGAGTTCCTTCAAACTTCTGTGTGAGGGAGGACATAGGGACAGAGCTGGAGAGTCTCCCCTCTGCCTCTGTGCCTGGCCGCCATGTGATAGAGGATCGTCTGGAATTAAAAAGCTGCTGTTCGTGGCTAGGCACGGCTGCTGGATTGCTCGCAAGGGCAGTTCTGACATGAGGCTGCGCCCCCGCCTGGGTGAGCAGGAGGGCATGCGGCCCGAGGGCGTCCTCGTGGGCCGAGCTACCGAGTGGCAGCACCATGGTTCTCCGTGAAGTGGCCGCAGCCGGCTGTGCAGCGCCAGCTGTGTGCCAGGCAGAGTTGAACATGTTGGCAAGTTGGTAGCTCCCACTGGAACGCGTTCTCCCCACGTAGCCCTGGTCACAGTGCGAGGGACGCGGGGCTCTCCCCACCCCCACGCTTGGATCAGGACCCTGGCCGCGCCCTGGCCGTCTCCCTGCACAGTGGAGACTCCCGTGCCTGCCCTGACGCCCGCACGGGCCGCTCAGACCACACCCCTTTCCTCTCTCAGGATGGCAGCAGCATTAAGCCTCTGGACGTTCTCGGAAAGGAAACTGCGTGTGGATTTGATCGCTTTCTGCCTGTTTCTTTTGCTCAGCGCGCACATCGGCACACTCGTGGAGAGGGGTGAGAGAGCGCGTGTTATGCCCGGTCCTCTCCCTGGGGAAGCTGAGGGCTGTGCGTGTGAAGTGCTTCTGGGCGTCTGCTCTTGACACACTTCTTGAACATGCTGTGGAGGTAGACAAGTTTGTATCTTCTCCTTTAGAGCTGGGTTAGCCATGAAGACCACCACTAAATTCCAGGTCTAAAAATAATTATTAGGAACCAACAGGAGACATTGCTAAGTATTCATAAAAGATGAGAGTAAGTGCTTACTAAGTACCCACCTACGTCTTGCACATAGTCGATGCACAGTAAATTGTAGTGATGACTGTCCTCTGTTCTGTGTGTTATTACAGAGGAGCATGGGACGCCTCCCCTTGGTCAGCCTACTGGCAGGAAGGAGATTCTTCCACTCTGTGCTGCGCCAGAGCAGACATCACAAATCAATCACCACATTCTCCCCCACTGATTCTTGCCAGAGCCTTAGAACTCCTTGGAAGACTTTACCGTCCACTCCCGAGCTGGCTCCAGAGGCAGCTTGCCATGTTTCAAGATCAGGATGGTCACAGTGTCCCAGCCCACCTGTTACAGCCTCTCGTAGCACTCTGAGCATCAAGAGGCACCTCGCGCACATGCTAAAAACATAAATCAGTTCAACACCCATGGGATAATTACAAGAGTGCCGCAAGGCGGGAATCAGAGGTTGAGCATTCAGCTGAGCCCGACAATCCCAGGCTCTGCGCGTGCTCTGGTAGGGTGGCTGAGAAGCGGGGCTTGAAGGACCAGGGTCAGGCAGGACTGCAGAGGCGCCTCAGCTCCTGGGAGCTCCCTCGGGGTAACGGGATGTGAGGAGGCCTGAGGGCGGAGGCTCGGGGCACCGCGGCCCAAGCTGGCGACATGGAGCTCTACCTGGAGCTTCGGGGTTGGTGGCACCGTGGTGCTGTCAGCAGTGATCTCAGACCAGCATCTGCCCCGGGGCTTGGTTCCGGGTCTTTATGGCAGGCCAGGCTCTGAACTTGGCTCCACGTGAATGACACTGGTGATGGCACCCGGCGCCCAGCCCCCATCCTCGGCTCTCAGATGGGCTCCGGTTAATGACAGGCAGACGTGTGGCAACCAGGAGCTCTGAGGCGACTCACCAGCCTCCCTCAAAAGAGGGAAAGAGGAACCCAGAGGGAAAAGATGCGTGAAGTTAGGGGGCCTTGAAATAATCACCCGATATCATCAGTGGCGATAAAAGGAGAGTTGAATCAACCCTCATCAGACCAGCGTTTGCCTGGTGAACGGTTTGTCGGCGCGGTCGTCCGCCCCTGAGTTCTGAGTGCGCCTGTCCTGCTCAGCGCACAGCAGAGCCGCTGCGTTCGCCGTGGACTGTGCTGGGCCAGGCGCCTCTGGGTGGACACGGCGCTGGGCCGATTCAGAGCAGGACCTTCGGCCCTGAATGACGTCAGCGAGCAGGCTGGGATCCCAAGGGGCCCAGGAAGCTGTAAGGACAAGATAGAGGTGTGAGGCAGCCACGACGAGCCAGGCCTTTGTGGGCAGACGCTGAGTGCGCTTGAGGAAGCTTCCTTCTGGAGCTCAGGAGGGCTTTTTGGTAGTGTTCATGGGTGGTGAGTTCAAGCCCCACCCCGTCTGCTCCCCGGCGTCCGCTCAGGCCCACCCCCAGCTCTGGACTGATACTCCTCCACACGCTCGGCCACCCAAACCAACTCATCTATAATCTAAATTGGCCAGTGAACCCGACTTTGAAACTCTTGATTTAGAAACTTCCTGTAAGTGAATTTAAACTCTTGAAAAATATATCACCTGGTTTTCAAACAATGATGAATTGTCCAACAGGCATGGGTTATTTGTCTCTTCCCCATATTTTTATCCCGTCAATAAAGAGAGGGGCTTCTGAGGTCTCAGGGCCTCAGCAAATTCATTAGCTATAGAACGAGAGTCAGATGGGAACAAAATTGCAAATGCCCAGTCAGCAGGAGGGCCGAGGCGCTGATCAGTAAGAGTGTGTGTCCACTAAGGAAGGGGCACCCCTACGAGGGGGCATTCAGCTCCTGGAACCGGAGGAGGGTTGAGATGCAGACGGCGGCCCAGGCTGCTAAGCTGGTGCAGGGGACTGTTTAGAGGCTGCACAGCGGTCAGGCGGAGGCTCAGAAATACTTACAGTCTTAAGAATCAGTGTGGCTCTGCTCACAGAGTACACCAAGATGAGAAGTAAGTTTTGAATGTCACCAAGAATCTTTCCCATTGGAATTTTGCTAGGTTTCAAGGGTTATTGCATATTGTGAACCTCAGGAGTCATTAACTTGGTGGTTAGGTGAACCCAGTTTGCTTAGACACATTTCTATGTAGCCCACCATTCAAAAACCTTAGTAGAGCATAAAAAATGTACAGCTTAATGATTTTTATTTTCATGCCTGACAGATGATAAACTCATAATAGTAGTCTCATAGACGCCTTACATGATGTCACCATGCCTTCTATTTCTCCTAAGTACTTTAGAAAAGCAGACGCTCAGTGATTCATTCTGTCTTCACTAGTACTGTATGATTTACCAGGAGCTCAGGCAGGGCAAGAGAGGTGTGGTGAGAGGTGAGCTTGGGGCAAGGGGACCTAAAGTCTGCCGCAGGACCTGGCCGCATGTGCCATCACCAGTCGTAGTTTCTGTAGTGTAGTAATTATCGTGTTTGCCTCACAGATTAGTCATAACCCAGATGGCCTAAAGTGACCATGCATTGTAGGGCAAAGGTTTAAAGATAGGGTACTAACTTTGAGGTTACTGAACAAAGAAACCTACTTTATTTATTTTTTTAGCTTTTGAGACAGGTTCTCACTTTGTAGTTCAGGTTGGCCCTGAACTCACTAAGCCCAGAACTCATAGCAGTCCTCCTGCCTCTGCCTTCTGAGTGCTGGGATTCCAGGCGTGAGCCACCATGCCCGGCAGGAAACCTACTTTAAACAGGCATAATAACATTAGTGTTGAAGTACAGTAAAACCTTGCTTTGCGAGCATAATTTGTTCTGAGAACATGCTTGCAATCCAAAAACACTTGTATATCAAAGCAAATTTTCCTACAAAAAATAATGGAAACTCACATGATTCATTTCATAACCAAAAAGTATTCATATAAAAATGATGATAAGGGCCAGAGGGTTAGCTCAGTGGTTCCAGCGCCTGCCTCATAAGCGCAAGGTCCTGAGTTTGTTCATACAATGCTGGGCATGGTGACTCACGCCCACCAGCAATTAATACCACATACCATATTGCCGGGCGTGGTGGCTCACACTTGTCATCCCAGCACTCAGGAGGCAGAGACAGGAGGATTGCTGAGTTCAAAGCTTGCCTAGGCTCCATAGTGAGCTCAGAGCCAGCCTGAACTATAAAGCAAGACCCTGTCTCAAAAAAAAAAAAAAGATGGTAAGATTTATTACAAATTGTGCTGCTATAAACATGGATGTGCATATATTGCTGTGATACTGTACTTTAACTTTTGGGGCATAAACCAAGAAGGGGAACAGATGGGTCAAATGAAACCTCTGCTTTTAGTTTTTGAGGAGTCTTGCTTTAATTTGTACTTCTCTAATGCCACTGATGTTGAACATTTCTTTTCATGTATTTATTTGCTGTTTGTAATTCTTCATCTGAGAAGCATCTATTCATTTTAGTTGCCCATTTTTGGATTGGGCCTTTAATTGTGGGGGGGGCTCTTTTTTACTTTTTTTTTTTTTGAGACAGGGTCTCACTTTGTAGTTCAGGCTGGCTCTGAGCTCACTATGGAGCCCAGGCAAGCCTCGAACTCAGCAATCCTCCTGTCTCTGCCTCCTGAGTGCTGGGATGACAGGCGTGAGCCACCACGTCCGGCATTTTTACTTCTTTATATATCCTAGATATACAATATAGAAACAGCTCAGATGCTCATCACTGTATGAATGGATAAAGAAAATATGGTTTTTGTATACAATAGAGTACTATTCCACTCTGAAGAATAAGCTTACGACATTTTAAGGTAAATGGATGCACCTTGAAATCATAATTTTGAGTGAAATAAATCAAACACACATGTTTAAATATTGCATTGTTTCCTTTGAGAAATTACAAGCATAAATAAGTAGCAAAATGGATGATAGGCATTGAGAATTAGGAGGAAAATATTCAAATGGGAAGGAGAATAAGAAAGGGAGAGGGCAAAGGAAGGAAAAGAAGAGAAGAACAGAAAGAAAAATGAAAACAAAGCTTCTGTAGTAAAGGAGGGGAGAAGCGTTGAAGAAAGGGGAGGGGAATTGGAAAAAAAGAATTAAAGTATGTACAGGAACCAATTTCCTAGGATGAATGTGCTCATTATGCCTATCAAAAGTATAGCAATAAAATTAATTTTAAAATGATTGTACTACTGCGATACAATACTAAATGATAAAACTCAAACTGTAAAGAAAGATGAGGAAGTGCAGCTGCATTTCCCGTGAAAACCTGCTTGGCTGATGTAAGGGACGCGCGAGGAGGCCCCCGCGCGGGGCGCCTTCGCCGGGCGCCGTGGGCGAGGCTTGCTTGGGCTCCGCCCAGGCTCCCGCAGAAGCGGACGCTGCGTCGTTTCCAAGCGGACGCGTCACTCACTGCCGCGGCCTTATTGGATGAGGGTTTCCTACGACATTTTGCGCCATTTCCCACACTGACGCATCTCCCCAGTCTGTGCGAGGCGAGGGGTCCCCGCACCTCTCCTCCCCTCCCCCCCAGAGCTCCTCGACCTCCGGGGCTGGGAGGCGCCCACGGTCCTGCAGAGGGGCGGGGAGGGTCCGGTGGCTCCCTTGGGATCTGTGACGTTCGGTGCCATGTACTACTTGTATGCAGGACCTTGCTCGTTTATCACGTTAAAATTTATGAAAAACACGTGCTTATCTTGCAGAGAACTCACGGGTCAGGCTACTCACAATCCACGGCCTTACCGTACCGTGAGCGTCAGGTAGCGCAAGGCACACAGCCCTGCTGCTGGTCTGAAGACAGCTGGCGCACACGGCTTTGTGCTGCGGCTTGGAGCGTGTTTCTAGGTCGGGCGGCTGTGTCTGTGCGCAGCACAAGACCCGCGGTGCGCGTGTGACAGACCCTCTCCCTGTGCACGGCGAGCTGCCCTCGCGGGGTCCACTGAGGGGCCCTGGAGGCGGCGGCATTGGCAGCGGGCACCCGCTGGGCCTGTCCAGAGCATCCGACCCCGGGCCCGCCGCGGGCTCTTCCGTAGCAGCGGCCGCTGAGCCCTGGCGCTCTGGGCTCCGGCGCCCTCCTCGGCGACGCCCCCAGCTGGAGCTCTGCTGCCAGCTGCCCTCCCTCAGCTCTTGCCAGGCTGCCCCGCAGGCCCCGCCGCAGCCCCGTGGCCGTGTGTGAGGGACAGAGCGGCGCGCTGCGGTCCTCCGGCGGTCCGTGAGCGGCCTGGCGTGGAGCTTCGCCCGCGGGGGCAGCACTGGGCTCTTGCCCCGGAGCCGCTCGGCCTGGTCGCAGCATCCGTGCGGCATTGCGCGCAGAGCCCCGGCCTCACTGAACGTGTCAGACCCGCGTGCTGTGTGGCGCCAGCTCCGGTGTTGGTACCCGCGCCACGTCTACGCGCTCTTTCACACTTGAACGCCCCGTGAGGCGTCCCTGCCCCGCTCGGCAGACGGGAAACTGGGTCTCCGAGGTCCCGCCATGCGCCAAGGGGCCTTCGCAAGCCTGAACTCCCGTCCTCAGGGCTGTGCCTCTGGGGGCCGCGTCGCCAGCGGTGTCGCAGAGGGAAGGGGCCGGTCCGCTCCACCCCACCAAAGAGAACAGCCATGCCAGAAGTTGAAAACACTGTGGTAAAATATGAATCATGTGAAAGGTACCATGGCAACCAGATCAAAGCATATAATTCATTGACACGAAGTTCACTCACAACGTTCCGTCACCCTCGTCATCCGCACCCGGAACATTTTCTCCACTCTGGGGAGAAACTCCGGGAACCTCCACCCCTCCCCCTCCACTCTGATAAACTTCCTCCTCCACAGCTTGGCTGGCTTTAGGAGCGTCCTGAGCTGCTGTACAATAGTTGTCCTTTTGGGTGTGACTGTTTCACTGCCGGAATGCTTTCAAAGCTTATCCACTTTGTAATGGGCAGAATCGATTCCTTTCTAAGGGTTATATTCCACTGCACACATACTCAACATTTTATTTATACATTTTTTTGGTTGGGGTGGTGCTTCACATATAAATGTTTAGTTGGTGAGGTGTGGTGGCTTATGCCTGGAATCCCAGCCCTCGGGAGGCAGAGGCAGGAGGATTGCTGTGAGTTCGAGGCTTGCCTGGGCTACATAGTGAGCTCAGGGCCATCCTGAACTACAAAGTAAAACTCTGTCTCAAAAACTAAAAGTAAATAGGGGCCGGAGATTGAGCTCAGTGGTTCCAGCGCCTGCCTTGCAAGCACAAGGTCCTGAGTTCGATCCCTAGTAACCACATACAATGTTGGGCGTGGAGACTCACACCCACCAGCAATCAATACGACATACCACAGTGCCAGGCGTGGTGGCTCATACCTGTCATCCGAGCACTCGGGAGGCAGAGGCAGGAAGATTGCTGAGTTTGTGGCTTGCCTGGGCTACATAGTGAGCTCAGGGCCAGCCTGAACTATAAAAGCGAGACTCTGTCTCAAAAAAAAAAAAAAAAACAAACTAAAAATAAATAGATGAATGTTTTAATGTTCTAGTAGCCTCATTTTAAAAAAGCTAAAAGAAAGAATAATATTTCTAATATTATTGGATGTCTTTGGGATTTATGAGAATACTGGATATATTTAACCCAGTAACCCAATTGCTATCATTTCAACACATAATCACTATAAAATTGTTAATGGTATATTTTACATTCTTTATTTGCCATGGTGTCTTTGGAATCAGTTTGTATTCATACTGAGAAGCACATTTTTTCCACCCCGGTCAGGCTGCAGGTGCTTCATAACTGCATGAAGCCCCGCCGTCACCCCCGGGGCAGGGCTCCTCTTTGCAGCATCCTTTTAGCCCCACGTCTTGGCTGTCTAACTTCTTTATTTAATTTCTGTGACATTTAAACTTCACTTTTGAGTCATACACAATTACCGTTTAGATTAGATTGCTCCACAGTGTGTGTAGAACTGGCCACTTACTGGAAAAGACTTGGGAATATCCTGTGGTTGAGGTTATGCCCTAGACGTGTACAGAGATAATGAGAGAAGGGCATAAAATAACATATCACTCACTGCCACAAAGCATGTTGTGTGCAAAGGCTGCTGTATCAAGAGGCACCATGCAGTTCCAGAAGTAAGGATTTGTTTTCTGGTTTGTGAATTTTATATGCCATGTATGGCATATTAAGAATAGCTTTATTTGAGCATTCAGTACATTATCTTAATTGAATGCGTATCACGACACGGAGTCAGAAATCTCCTTCAGCTGATGCCTGTAGGTGGGCACGCTCGGGAGAGGCCACAGCGGCAGCGTCGCGCGGGGGGACAGGTGAGCGGGCCGTGGAGGGCGTCGCAGCCGCCAGGCCCCGAGCGCTGGCCACCTTCCTAGCTGTCTCATCTACCCTCGCACCGTCTGTGGGGAAGGTACACTCATTCCCATTCTGAGGTGGGCACGCTGCGTTCAGGGCTCAGTAAACCGACCGCGAGCACACTGACGCTTCCGACTGGTGACGCACTCGCCGGCCAGCGACCCGAGTCCCCGCGAGGCGCTCCTGGGGCACACACCCCTAGTTTTCGCACAGGGACAGCCTTGGTCGTGTCACAACAGCCTGGGCACCGGCAGCCTGAATTCTTGCTTCTCTGAATAGCAACTGGGGCACCTCAGCTGCCAGTTGGAAGAGGCTTTTCCTTCCCGTGGAGCACACACGACAGAGCCTGGCGTTCTCCCGACCTCTCAGGCCTTCTCGCTGCTGCTGCGGACCCGGGAGGATCGTTGGCGAGCTCCCCGTGGGCCTGCTGGGAAGCCGCGCGTGTTGTGCGCCGCTCGGGAAGCTGGGTTCTCTACATCGGGGCTTCTGCGCCCGAGAGGCGTCGGTGAACTCGACGGGGAAGAAAGACTCCGTCGTTTCCCTTCTCATTTACCTGCAATGTGACATTTCTTTCCCCTGTGAAGGCGGCCCCTGTGCGGAGGCTGTGTGTCCGTGACTGCCTGACCTTACGCTCTGGGCGTTTTACTGTGCGGCACTTGTTGAGATGCGATTTGCGGCTAGATGTTATTTGAGTCATCACTACTTTAAAATGGTCATAATTATCGGACCCAGGATGGCTCTTGATATTTAATGTGCTGATATATGTCTTATTGACTTGGTTTGGGAAACAATTTTTTTTTTTTTTTGAGACAGGGTCTCGCTTTGTAGTTCAGACTGGCCCTGAGCTCACTATGTAGCCCAGGCAGGCCTCGAACTCAGCAATCCTCCTGCCTCTGCCTCCTGAGTACTGACATGATAGGTGTGAGCCACCATGCCTGGCAGGGAACAAATATTTTGACAAATGGGTATCAATAGGATTAGATCCCTTGCAGCTTATGCCTGTTTTAAGCATCCTGAAACCCTGTTCTGAGACAGCCCCCTAGGAGTCTAAGGCAGTTCTCTTCCTCTCTTGGCCATCTCCTGCCTGGCTTCACGGTCTCCTGGAAGGCTTGTCCTCAGCCAGTGAGAGGGTGTCACGCCACAGTGAACGAACTTCAGAAAATAACTATAGCTGCGGGGACTCGAGGTAAGGGGCAAGATGTCCAGCCACGGGGCGGGGGGAGGAGGGGGAGGAGGAGGAGGAGGAGGAGGAGGACTCCAACTCAGCCCAGCCTGCCCTTTCCTCCCTGGGAAATTCCTATGTCCTGACCAATTGCAGGACTCCCTTTGTCACCAGCGTGGGTGGATTAGTGGTCTGAACAATTGCTGGGTCTTAGGTAGCCCCTGACCATCCTTGCTTTTGTGAGTCAGAAAGCCTTAATCTCATTCGAATGCAATTTAATTCCCTGGAGAGCTGAGTCTTTCCTCTCTTGCTTGTATAAAGTGAGTGCTTAAAGCAAACGCTGCTCCTTTAGGGCTGGGTCAGCCTTCCAGGGGGATAATTAGATAAATGTGCACTCCAGTGGGAAGTGGACGAGGAAAAGGATTCTCCACAAATTACTTTTAGGACATTCAAGTGAAAGTGAATTAGAATGCCAAGGGCCAGACAGCTCTCAGGAGGCCATCTGATCTAGTCTTCCGTCGCTGGGCAAAGCTCAGAGTGAGTCTAGCCCGCGCTTGAAAGGCTGTGAGCACACATTCACCTGTGCAGGTCCTGCCCGGTGTGTCAGCGAACCTTGTGCTTTTAAAGGAATATTCATCAAAACTTTTCATTTACGGCTCATTAATTAGTCAGCTAATTAGACACATTTATTGAGCCAGAGACTGTCCCGGGAATTGGAGACACATCATTTGAATTTACTTTCTGGTGGAGGGATAGAGGAGAGAAGATAAATAACAAGAAAATTATGAGGTGTGTTGGAAAGGAAATGCATCTAAAAGCAGAAAACAATAGACGAGGGAATCGGGAAAGTCAGTGCTGAAGTGGGGCAGGGGCGCCTTTCCGCAAGCTGGTATGTCTGAAAGGATCGCTGCGCGGGACGAGCTTGGAATGGGGCCTACAGAGGAAAATCCCCGGCAGTAGTATGTACAGTGAATATATATGGCAGCTCGTTGTTTGAATGAAAGAGACAGAGACAAACCTTGAGGAATCTAAGCGAAGTGAGATTTTATTAGGAGGGTGACACAGGTGGCTCTGAAGAGCTGGCATCAGCCGAGAACCCGATTCCAGCCAGCAACACCCTTCAGTCTCCCCCGGGGTAAGGACGGTAGAGGAAAGCTCCCCAGAAGGAAAAGGGCGGGAACACAGCTCAGTAGACTTTATGGATCAATTCACACTACTTAATAAATCTGATTTTGGTCAGTACGAGAGACTCAGTGTGGAAAGTGCGGGAGAAGATGTCGGACAGCCTGGCCGCCAGGCTCCGCCCAGGAGCGCGCCGGGTCTCACCGGACGGAGCCCGCGGTCGTGCTCGCCGGTACGGTCCCGCGTCGCGCCGTGGCCGTGGCCTGGTGAAGGTGTGTCCCGCAGCCTCGGTGGACAGCAGGCTGTGCCGCCCTGTGTGCCGGAGGACGCACAACATCGCCCAGGAACACGTTTCTTGGGACATGTTCCCATCATTAAACGACTCATAAGTATACTATAATGCCCCTGTCTAAAAAATACCAAACATTTCTTTGGATCTTTATTGGTGTGCTGTATATATACTTGATAAGCCTGAGTCATTTATACTCATAGGAGGTACCTTTAGGATAGACTCATAAGTGAAACAAATAGGTCACAGATGTGTAAATGCCATATCTTTGGTATGAGAGACTGAAGATGTAAGTGAGTTCTAGAATGTGTGATGGATATTGTGAAATAGAAACAGACCGACATTTAATGGAGGTGGCAGAGTGCAGGCACAGCCACGGGGGATTCAGCTGGGAGGCGTGTGAGTGGATCCTGAAAAATGGTGTCAGCTCTGATGAGAGTATCATTGCCCCAAGTCGCTGGGCCAGGGCAGGCTGCAGCCGGGCCTCACCCCGCGCCGGCAGCCCCCGCGCCCGGCTCCTGCCCCGGCTCCCTTCCCGCTGCCTTCGGAGGGCCGTCGGGGGCAGGAGACCTGCTGTCTTGAAACGTGCTGCTGTGCGTCTGACAGGGTAATTAATTACTAGGCCCTGTGATTTGCAAAAACTTTCTCATGTGAGACGTAGCAGTTAAGCACATAATAATTCTACTGAGTCGTTCAAGCATTGGATCTGTCCCCTTGACTTTGTCCCGTACCTTCCGAGGCTGGGACGCACTTGCCACACTGCCTTTCCACCTATTTCACTTCTAGTCTCTGGGCGTGTGGCCCCTGCGCCTCACAGAAGACCTTTGGGGCAGACGTCTCACAGGCATGTGTGGCCCTTGCTTACGGTGGGTCAGCGCAGGGCAGGCGCCTGAAGACGTGAAGGAGGCTCTGAGTGTGGCGGGTAAGCCAGTCGGTTTCAGACGCACAGGCCGGGGAGAGTTGTCCTGCTGACTCTGGATGGTGATATACCCGGACGCGCGGAATTCTCGTTACGTCCAGTTTCCTTCAGTGGTCTTACCAGAGGGCCACAGCTAGAGGGATGGGGCTCTCTTCCCGTATGGCTTTGTTAAGCAGCAGGGAGCTAATAATCAACGTTTGGTCCCTAACTGACCCTCTGTTCCAGCTGTGGGTCACACACTTAAACACAAGCCGACAACAGGCTCTTCTGTCAGAAGCTGGGGCCCCTGAAGCTGCTCAGGTACAGGCCCGCTGCCTGTGTCAGATCTTGCCATACTTAGGACGTCCTGAGAGGGAGGCCGTATTGTATTGACTTTATAGAAGGAAAAACGGATCCCGACCCAGTACATATCAATCCCCACATAGAGAGATTTAGGACCAAGTCTTCACGTCAACTCCTGAGGGACGTCAGACACAGCGGAACCCAGGATATCCCGAGCCAGTGTTCGCTAAAACGAGATGCATTTGCCCAGCGGATCACAGGCAGAGTTCTAAGGACTTCAAGTGGATTAGCTCTCCCCACGTCCTGCAGCAACACATTGAGCAGACAGTCTTATCCCTCTGGCTTTGCAGGACGTGAGGCCGAGGCACGAAGAGGACACGTGCTGACTGGCCCTTCATCAGACACAACAGGAGATAGACTGGGATTCGAACCAGGCGCAGCGCTCTGGAGCTGTGAGTACCACCTCCGCGCTCACCCTGTCTGTCTCGTGCACTCGTGTCGCGTACTGGAAGTAGAAAGACGGGCAGCAGCACTGCCTCCGAGAGGCCACCTGGCACCTGGGGTCCACGTGGGGCCGGCAGTGCCCAGACTGCTGCATCAGCCCAGGGACACTGGAGGCCGGTGCTGTGATTTCTACACTCTTAAAGTCGGAGCGTCTCTGCCGAATTAGATTTATCTTACATTTATGGGTTATGATGTCGTTTTAAGGGTATTTTTACAAGAATATGTTTCTTCCAAAAATGTTGAAGGCTGTGTGAGAAGGATGACAGTTGGCAAACACTGATTCTAACCCAAATCTTTTATCTCACACGTGAGGCATTCACAGCCCAGGCTCTCCAAGTAATATGCCCAGAACAGCCATTAATTAGTGTTAACAAGGGGTAATGACGGCTTTTCCTGGACGCTTTGTGCACGCTAGGTTCTACTCTAAGTATTGTTGGGCTTCTAGCTTTTAAATGTCCTCATAACGCACATGGTAAGTACTGTTGTTACTACCTGAATTTTTCTGGTAAGGACACGAGGTTTAGCAGCAATATGTAACAGGTACTTAGGCCAGATATCTGCTTAGAGATGAAGCTGGGACTTGATCCAGCCTGTCTAACTCCAGAGCCCTGGTCATGTACCGTGCAGCTACGTTTCCTGTTCACGCGAGTGTTCGCTGTTGATTACAAAGCAGATCTCTGCTTGTGTTTTCCCCGCTCAGCTTCCCACCGCTCTGCTTTCTGAGATGAGCTACCGTGAAGTTTAACTGTAGAAGTTCAAGGTGGAAGAGATAGATCAGTGCTGAATGCTACCCGCTCCAAGGACAGTGACTGTTGAAAAGTTTCGAAATGAAGTTCCAAGCAGAAAGTTATTAGCATCTCTTCACGGTAGCAAGCATCCTTGGTCTTACTATGATGAAATGATATCATTGGAAAACAAAAAAATAGTTTTGATGTTCCACTCACTACCATTTTGTAATACCATGGTAATGTTTTCATAACAGGGTGATGTCATTTGTGAGATGCCAGCCAGTGTAGTTTACCTTCTTCAAGAATCCTCTCTGAACCTCTTCCCAGTCCCCGGCACCACTTGTTTTGTGCTTTTAGATCTCACTGGGCACTGACAGTGCCTCAGGGACAGAAAGCAGCCCTTGGGCAACTCTTGCATCAGCACGGGATCGCGCACTTTTCTCCATCACAGTGCCCGGTTCCCTGCCCGTGTGCCGACAGCAAAACAGAGCAGAGGGCAGCGCTCTGCGCCCTTCGGCTGAAGACGGTGGCAGCCGGGAGAGAGGCGGGGCTTGTTCGGAGGCCTGACGTCTGGGCCCGGTGCGGAGGAGCCCGGGAGGGGCTGCCCTGAGCGTAGCCGAGACCAGGGACCCGTGGCCTGACTCCCACTGCAGTCGTAGCGGCCGAGCAGCATAACCTTTGTGGTCTAGGCTGGGGAGACGAGGGCTGAGATGTTCAATCAGGGCCAAAGCACCAGCAAGGAGAGGGACACGTCGCCCCCCTTTCTGGGTTCCTGATGCTCTGGGGCCCGGCGTGGCTGGCAGGGGCTCAGTGGTGCCGGGTCTGGGCACATTCCCGCCGAGGAGCCCCTGGCACTCACTGCCCAGACGTGGTTCGTGTGATGAGGGCACTGCCGTATCTACTGACAGGTGGCAGCCTGCGGCCAGTGGAGGCCTGCCGGGCTGGGCACGCTCTTCTGGGCTGGCACAGCGGGGTGTCAGAAGTACGGCTCCGGCAGGGCAGAGCAGGTATGCAGTGTCCGGGCCGACTCTCCGTGCCGCAGGGCTGCGCCCCGGCTGCGCACCTGGCTCTCCCGCACAGCTCTCCGCCAGCTCGTGGGCCAGGAGGAGAACGCGGCTCTCATACGAAAACATGCCCCGCCACGCTCCCAGTGGTGTCACAGATGAAGGGGGCACTTAATCCTGGCACTGGCACGGGTCAGACACTGTCTGCCTGACTCCAAGACCCAGTTCCCCGCAGAAGTGCGGCCAGATCCCACCACGCCTGCGGGACCGGAGCACGGCCCCGGTTCTGCATTTTCCCGGAGCCCACCTGCGCCCACGTTAGGCCGTAGCAGCCCGCTGCCCACCGCTCCGGAGCTGGTGTCACGTCGCTCTTCCGAGCCCTCCCTCCCTTTGTGCCTGTCCCTGTGTGATGCGTGGTCTTCGAGTGACAACACCTATCGGTCGCTTGCTGCATCCTGACGCCCTCTGAACGCCCCGCGACTGGCTGCTGTGCAGACAGAGGCCCGCGTGCGGGAAGGCCCTGTCGGGACAGTGTTCGGCTCCTGAACCACAGCCAGGGCAGGGGGTCTCCATACTTCAGTGTCTTCGTTATTGAAACCCAGGACGTAAATGCAGGTTACAAAACACATTTTTGCATGAGTTCTTCTCAGTCAACAGGAGGAGCATAAGCTGTGGAGCAGGCTGTCGGCAGTTGGGTCATTGCCTGGGTGTTTTCCAGTCTGATCAATTTCTCTTCTTTCCGAGAAGCCTTAAGCGTCGCCCCCGGCTCCGTCTCCCCAGGCTCCTTCTCCGCTGCTTGGTCTTGCACACCTTCCCTGCCCGTCCCTCCCTCCTCCCCAGATTCTCTTCTCTCCTGTTGGGTCTCAGGCGCTGGACCGTGTCTCTGCCCAGGTGAAAGCGTTTCTGCCAGAGCCAGTGCCCGGTGTGGTCCCTTTTCACCGTGCCGGAAGGTATTTTAAGGTCCATGCTCCTGCTTCCGGCTTGAGCAGTGCCCCTCCCTCCCTTCCCTGAACTCCCGCCGTCTCCCTCGGCATCCTGCCTCTGGGCCTTGGCACGCGCTCCTCCCTCTGCACGGACAGCCCACCCGTCCCGGGCTGCCGGACGGACGCCTGCTCCTCCTCAGCTCTGAGTGGCCCCTCCTGCCGGACGCCTCCCAGGCGGTGCGCCTTCTCCAGACGGGCTTCCCGCCGCAGCGGGCTGAGCGCGTGTAGTTCCCTTTTCCCTGCTCGCCTCCATGTGAGACGGTTGGGCCCGCGCTTCTGTGCCCTTTGTGTGGAGCGCTGTGCTGGGCATTTGCTGTGACTGGTAATGTTACACTTGATCTTAGCCAAAAGGCCGAGAAGCGATTGTGACTGGTAATTTTAAAAGTACACAGGTATGCCTTAGCTGGTTGTAGGGGAACCCGGAGCCTCGTATCAGCTGTCAGCCCAACCGATGAGCCCGCCGTGCCAGACATCCCCGTAGCCCCTCTGCCTCTTCATGGCTCCCTGGTGCCGTGGTGACCCGGGGAGCCTGAGCTCACAGCCCCCGCCGTTTGGAGTGTAATTTAAGAAGGTCATCTCTGGAGGCAGTGGGGGGGGGCTTCCAACACAGTGAAAACGAAAAAAGAGGGTGGTCTCAGCCAAGGGTCAAATTGCAGATTCAGTGCTTTATGTGCTTGGCTGGGCTCTAGAGACAAATACATAATCAGGAAGGTATGTGATCTGGTCTGAAACCCAGGCCAGATAGAATGACACGCGGAGAGAGGCACACACGCACACACACACACACACACACACACACACGGGACTGTGAACACTCTGACTTGTAGAAACCACATTAATGGATGGCAGCTTCCTACCTCTGGAGTGATTTATAAATTAAAATAATTGCTTCTTTGAACTGCTCAGATATTAATTGACCTATCACTAATGTAAGTATAGTCTCCAAGCCTTCCAAACATTACCTAAACGTGTGTATTCCCTTTATCCTAGAAATCCAAAAACCACAAAAATAGACCCTTTGTTCTGGTGCCAAGGGTCATAAAGGAGAAGCCATCATCTCTGATGACTCTGCAGTTCTCACTCTGGTTCATCATTTTAATTCGAGGTGAGGCACCGAGGAGCCGGCCCTGGGGCGGGGGGGGGGTCAGTCGCCTGCCCCGGGTTCCACAGCGAGCAGGGGGGCCGGGCCCGCGGGGCCGCGGAGCAGGACGGGCAGCGCGCGAGTGTCTGTGCGCGCGGCCTTCGGGGCCCAGGCGTCCCTCCCAGGTGAGAGGGAGGAGAAGGGCAGCTGGGCCGTGGGCGGCCTCGAGGGCACACTGCGCAGCCCCGAGGGCTCTGAGGCCCTGGCCTTAAAGGGCAGACGGCTCGGGAAGCCGCCCAGCGGACGTGCGGAAGGCCGGAGGCCTGTGTTTCTGAGGCGCTGCCAGCCCGCCCACTGGCGCGTGCACCCGCAGCGCGAAGGCCTCCCGGCCCCGGGCTCAGCGGTCCCCCGAGTCCAGGGCTGGAATTTATCCCCAGCTGTGTCCCTCGGGCTGTGGGGTCCCTGCGTGCTCCATGGTTTCTCTGAGGCTGAATTTCTCTTCTGTAAAATGGGGAAAATGGTAAACTGCCTACTTTGAACAAGCCAAGAAGTTTTAAGGGCTTAAAAGTACTTTCAATTTTTATTTATATGCTGGTGGATTTTAAATAAAATGCAGATTGCTGTAATTTCAGGGGAAAAGGTCAACTTGAAACGTTTTTAACTTTTCAGTTAACATAATAGGTGTCCCTCGTACGGAGCGTAGTGTAGCAGTCCATTACTGTGTGTGGTGAGTGGTCATAGCAGGGTACTTAGCATGTCCACATCCTCAGCTATTTTTTTTCTTTGTGTCAAGCAACTTGGGACTCTTCTAGCTACTTTGAGATACAAACTGGTGTAGACTACATTGGCTCTCTTTGCTCCAGACCATGAGGACGAACTCTTCCTGTTTGACTGCATTTCCACAGCGGCTATCTGAGCTCCCCACCCCGTCCAGTGCCCCTCTTGGTTTCTAGAGAGCCCTATTCTTCACCCATTTTCTTCAAGGTCCCAATTTTTAGCTTCCATAGATGGTGAGAACATGCACTATAGTTCTGTGCCTGGCTTACTTCACTTAATACAATGTCTTCCAACTTCATTTTCACACAGACAGCACTTCATTCTTTTCTATGGCTAAATACTCTGCCACAGGGTGTAGAGATGCCACTTTATTTTATTTTTTTTTTCTTTTTGGAGACAGGGTCTCCGCTTTGTAGTTCAGGCTGGCCCTGAGCTCACTATGGTGCCCAGGCAAGCCGCCGCGAACTCAGCAATCCTCCTGTCTCTGCCTCCCGAGTGCTGGGATGACAGGCGTGAGCCACCACGTCTGGCATTGTGGTATGCGGTGTTGATTGTTGGTGGGCGTGTCTCCACGCCCAGCATTATATGTGGTTATCGGGGATTGAACTCAGGACCTTGCGCTTGCGAGGCAGGCACGGGAACCACTGAGCTAACCCTCCGGCCCGAGATGCCACTTTCTATACCCATTCACTCCTCAGCAGACCCCGAGGCGGTGGCCAGTCCTGGTGGTTGTGCAGAGTGCTGAGTCAGTGCTGCAGTGCCAGTGCACCCTCCTCTGCATTTTGGGGGGTTCACCCCATGCTGCGGCCCTACTTCCAGCTGTTTTGAGGAAACTCTGCTCTGTCTCCATGGTGACTGTACTGATTGACATTCCAATCAACATTCAGGAATCAAACATCAACAGATGAATTTCCCTTTCTTTGTATCCTCAGCAACATTTTTTTTTTTGTCTTTTTGATAATAGCTACTCTAGTGAGGGTGAGAAGACATTGCAGCATTTAAATTTCAGCTCTGAAACCCAAATTTACTTTCCTTTAATATTAGTGCATAATGGAAGGATACAAAATGAACATTCTATCTATAAAATAGAAGGATTTGGCAAAATTGACTTTTTAATGGTATAGTTAAGTAATATATTTCAAAATGTCAAAGCCCTATTCTTGTCCAGTTAGTTCAGTACTAGAAAAAGATCAACTATTAGTATGTACATTTTCCAGCATCTACAGAGACCCATGGTTGCTGTTAAGACAGAAATGCAGCAATACTTATTTTAATTCAGCTAGTAAAAAGCAAAACAAAACAAACAAAAAACAACCTATGGTTTCAGTGGGAAAAGATGTATTATTACTCCAAAATTCTAAAAAGAATGGAAATATAAATCATAATCTGATATTTTTCCATGTGACATTAATAAGTAATGTCTAGTTAAGTGTGGATTTCTATGCAAAATTTAATATTTCTTTGAGGGAAGAAATCGATTTGGACTTAGAATACATAGACACCATAAAGTTTCCTGAAATTGCTATGCAAAACAAGACGTACTTGCAGGTGTGGTGGCTCACGCCTGTCATCCCAGCACTCAGGAGGCAGAAGCAGGAGGATTGCTGAGTTCCAAGCTTGCCTGGGCTACATAGTGAGCTCAGGGCCATCCTGAACTACAACGTGAGGCCCTGTCTCAAAAAAAAAACAAGATGTACTTTAGTATCACATATCGTGTTATTCATATGGACCCTGAAAAGTACTCTATCAAAACAATTATTTCATAGGTGAAAAGCACGTGCGCCCAACACGCCCCAGTGCCACACCTCCTCCTTTCTTGCCCTGGCCCCTATGTAATGGGCTGAGGATCACACTCTGCATGTCTTCCTGAGAGACTGGAGTGCCGCCACGTGCTCCTGGCATGCTGGTTCTGGGTCTGCGCCCATATTGGGCACATGCACCTGCTCTGAGGACCCGGGCTTGTACAGCGAGGACCCAGCACCTTGCAGCCAGAGAACTGACCGGTTTCCGGTGAGTTGCACTTGAGACAGTGGCCTTCGGCTGCCTCCTCTTACTGCCTGAAGCTTCATGTCCTCCTGTGAAGATGGGCTGGTACAGTCTTTCTCACAAGTTGTTAAGAGGATTCTGATAAAAAGCAAGTTTGCTTCCTATTAAGAAAATTGCTCCAAAATGGGTGGCTGTGTTAGTCTTAGGACCACAGTGGCCCAGAAATGGGTTGCTTTGTACATTGATCAGGGAATTAAAAAAGCATTGCACATCAGCAGCTGGATACACCATATTTCTCAGCGTAATGCACGTAAGCGTACCAAGTGGAGACAGCTGTCACAGCAGCAACACTTAAGGTTGGTGGTAGTGTTGCTTTAAAGAAAAACTTCTGATAGCCAGTTGCATGCTCAGCCCAGTAGCTGGCCAAGCTTTTCTGCCCCACATTGTTCACATATTTTCCTTAGATGTGGGGTGCTGTTGGGAAACAAATCCTTCTGTGTGCACATGTTCCTGGCTGCTCTGTACAAAGCTCTGAATGGTTGTGAAGGAAACATGGGAAAAATCGAAAGAATGATTTTCTTTTTTATACTCATAGTGTTCATTGTTTTTCTTATTATGAAAGCAATGCATACTTCTTGTGGAAAATACATGAAAACAAAAGAATAAAATCTGGAAGCTCACTTCTAATCTCAATGTCCAGAAAAAGCAATTCCTTTCCTTGGATGTGTACATAAAATGTTATTTTCTGGGCTGGAGATTTAGCTCAGTGGTCCCGGCGCCTGCCTAGCAAGTGCAAGGTCCCTGATTCGATCCCCAGTAACCACATACAATGCTGGGCGTGGTGACTGACATCCACCAGCAGTCAGTACCACACACCACAAATGTCAGTCTTGGTGGCTCACGCCTGTCATCCCAGCACTCGGGGGGCAGAGACAGGAGGATTGCTGAGTTCGAGGCTTGCCTGGGCTGCATAGTAAGCTCAGGGCCAGTCTAAACTACAAAGCAAGATCCTGTCTCAAAAAAAAAAAAAAGTTATTTTCTTTCAACAGAATTTCCTTATTTAACATAATACTGTATCAGGGTCGCTAAGCTTTACTGTAGAGCAGGACTCGGCAAACGCTCCCTGTGAAGGGTCCCAGCGGTAGGTGCTGGGCTCTCCAGGTCACATGGTCCCTGCTGCGGCTGCTGGTTCTGCCGCTGTGACGTGAAACCCGCACGGGAGGCGTCTGTGAGTGCAAGTCCACGGCACTCTGCCTGTGCACCCCACCCTTCTGCCCCATTTGTGCAGCTTCCTGACTCCTCTGCGAGAGGCCATAAAATACGGTTTTACTCATGTGTCAGTAGTTTTCATTATTTTCAATCCTCCGTGTATTGGAGATTTCTTAAAAGGTTGTCTTGGGGCATATTTTTGGGAATTGGATGTCTACATACAAGCAACAAATAAGCATTAAGGGTGAGCAATGCCCGAGGTTCAGGGCTGGCCCGGCCCCGAAGGAAGCGGATGCTGGGCCCGCGGTGGTCCCCTGAGCTCCTGCTGTGGCCTCAGCACGGCATTCCCAGCCAGGAGGGGCGCACGGCCTGGCACCCCCAGCCACGACACAGCCTTTCCCTCATCTCACCCGGAAAGGGAGAAGCCAGGCTCTGCTGTAGCTGAGACCCTGGGCCAGTCACGTTTGCAAAAGCGGTACCGTTTGTGTCCAGATTGGGAAAATGGAGACAGGTTGTTTGAATGATTCCTTTGCGTTCAGTTGTGCTGAAGCACAGAGAATGGCTTGTGGGTCGTGCTTGCCGGGAAGCAGACTTGGGACAAATGCTTGTGTTCAGGAGAGGTGTGAGGCATGTGCGGGCACCTGCGGCGGTGACAGAGTGGGGCGACAGGTGGACGGACAGAGGGAGCAGTGGGGCCTCGCAGAGGCCTCTGCTAAGCCCTCTACAAGCCCCGGGGCTGGGGCCCTTGGGCCGTGTCTTGAGCTGAAAAGGAGCCAGGCCTGAGGTACCGCTGGACGCAGACCACTCTCGCCAGCGTTTTACCAAAAGCATCAACAGCCAGGGTCGCTTCTGGCGGGATTCCCAGCAAGCAGGGAGTTCCACATTCAGGAAGGGAAGCGTAGGTTTGAAGTCCAGCCGATACACGTGCCCTAGTTAATGGTCTGTTCTTAGTCTGAAGCATCCGCGGAGCCATGTTTTGAAGCAGAGGGGAATTTTTCCTGGTTTAATTAAAACAGTTTCCTTAGTAATTTCTTGAACTGTGATGTTCTTCGTGTGGAAAACTGTTACCTATGTGTGAGTTAGATACAGAAACAGCCCAGGGTGTGCAGCTCGCCCGCCGCAGTTTTGGGTGGGTGCAGGAGCCACTGACTCGGTGGAGCGGACGGTGGCAGCACTGCGCGGCTGAGTGTGGCCCTGCGGGGCTGCCGGGCACCGCTGCCAGGCACACACAGGCCCCATTTCGGTGCAGAGCTGACCCCTCAGCAGCAGCACGGCAGTCATTGCTGGCACAGACCCAGGTCAGGCACCGAATGGCAGGACCAGCATGCTTTGCCGGCAGCAGACACGCAGATGTCTGGAGGCCTCCGTGTCCACCGGTCCGGATCTCAATGCCGCCGTCCGTTCCCTGCTCCTGAATGCCACCTGTCCCCCTCGAGGATTGTCGTGATTCACCAGCACAGGATACTGCTCTGTCTTGCTCGGGGGTCCCACTGAGTAAAGCGGCTGTCATGAGCAGGCACTTCGGCTTGCAGACGGAAGCGCCTTCAGCTCCTTTGCACCTGCAAGTAAAACACATGACCGTCATATGGTTAAAGTGCCGAACCGGGCCTTCATACTGGCCATGGAGGGTCGTGCCCTGAGTTCAAGAGGACGAAAAAGTCTGTGCGTGAGAGGACTGACGGAGAGCTCCCCTGCAACACGTGTGCCAAAGATCGGCGCCCGCGGGACGCGGCCCTGCTGCCTGGCCGGGGAGGTTTCTGGCTTTGAGAAGACGGTGGCTGTCACGAGGGTTCGTCCTGCGCCGCCCCTGGCGTGGCTAGCCGCCCCCCTCCGAGGAGCGCGCTCCAGGGAGCACCCTTGCGCCACCGTCCAGGGGAGGGCGCCCTGCAGCGGGGTCAAGGCGGGCTTCCCGCTGTCCCACCCTGCGGAGGGAGTGGAGCCTCGCAGCTCGTGCCCTCAGGGCTTTATGTTAGACGAGTCAGATAAAAACAAAAGGAGCAGCCACCAAAGACCCAAATAATCCTACCTGGGATGTGACAGGAAGCCCCGGACCAGGGCTTGCGTGCTGACGCCCGCAGGAAGGGGCTGCGAAGGTCTGGAGTGCCTGCCCACGCGAGGGACGGACAGGAGGACGGACGGGAGAGCCGGAGGGACCGGCGGAGGTAGGTGGAGGGAGCGGGGCGCCCGGCGCTCCGGAGCCTCCGAGCTGTGCCGAGCTTTGCTCCTCACCCTGAACGCAGGCCTGGCACAGAGGCTGGGGCGCGGCCGCCGACGGGGCCAGGACGCAGGTCTGACTGTGGGAGCGGCGCACGCTGCAGGGCCCCACAGAGCGGCAGAGCAGAGCAGGCCCCGGGCGGAAGGGCTCGCAGCCTCGCCCTGGCTCTGCTGCCCGCGCCCGCCCTGCAGCGTGGTCTCCGGCGGCGCTGACAGGACGCGAGCGCCTGCTGGAAAGGCGAAAGGCCGTTACGCTCAGGCCTTACATTTGCAGTCACCATGTCTGGTAGCCGGCAAAGCAGCCCTTGACCTGGCCGCATCAGGAGCCCGCTGGACAGCCACAGCTCTGGTCCTCCTTCCGTGGGCGCCACCTCCGTGGGACAGAGGGGAGCCCGTGAGTGCTACACGCACGCCCACCGTGCGTCATGCCGGGAGCGCCCGTCCCTGCGCCGCTAACACCCTCGCGCTGCCGGGCCGGGCGGGACCGAAGCCGGGCCGATGCCTCCGGTGGGTCGGCTGCCGGAACCGAGAGCGCAGGCACGGCGGGCGGGCGGAGCGGCTGGCTCTCCGAGGCGGACGGGGGCTCTGCCGTGCCGGACGCCCCGCCCGGGACCTGTCTCCCTTTTGGCCAACAGCACAGTACCCCCTTTACGGGTTTCCCTTGGGCTGGTGAGGTACGAGAGGAAGAGTCGGTCCTGGGGCAGCTGAGAAGCGGTCCCACAGCGGACTCCGGGTCGCTCTGACATGCACGGAACAGACCCAGCTTGTGTAGGAACGCCAATAGTGTTTACAAACTGGCCATTCATCAGGATTAAGTGGTGCAGTGCGGGGCTCGGTTATCTCGGTGTCTGCTTGCCACGCCACATAAATCCGTAACTCTCAAAGCTTCCAGGACGGCCCCACCCCCTGCACGAACGTCTTCTTACTGTGGCCTTCGGAATGAGCTTCCTTTGTTAAAGACTGAACCTCCTGGCCAAGGAAAGGCCAATGAGCCCGGAGGTCTTAAAAGATCAAAAAAAGAAAATAGAAGAGAGGTTTTATTTGCTTCACACAAAGCTGCAAACGGGCCTCTGGCTGGCGCCCTGCGCCGCTGTGCTCCTGTGGACCCGGACCGCTCGCACCTCTGCACGTTTTCCCAGCATCTCCCGAGGCCTTTCTCACTGTAGCACCAGCCAGGAAACGGTCTACTTTCGAGAAGACTGCATTTTTAAAAAGACATTTCCATCTCCATTTCCCAAAAAGCTATAGTCCTGAGAGCTCTGTGACACTGATTTGCAGTAAATATGCTCTTCGGTGCACATGACTGTCGGTTAAAAAGTAACGTTTATGTGCAGTGTGTTGGCCAGAGCAGAGCCGCCCGAGGCCTTGTCCTAGTTCCGCGTCCAGAGCGCTTCTGCTCCTCTGTGCGGAGTCTTCCTTTGCATGTCCAAGCTCTAGAATCAAATTAAGGTTGTTTGTTGGTGTGTGTGCATGATTTACATACAATATGTCTTCAATGAACAGTGGCATTTTCTTAACGTGAGTCAACAACTGGGTGCAAATAATTTGAATTTTTTGTTTCTTTCGGCCAGAACCTGGTGTAAAAAGATCATAATGCCCAGAAAGAGCCCTGGCCAGCTGGAAGACCCCTTAAATATGACCATCTTACCCCTGCGAAAGCTCCCGTTATAATTAATGTTCAGAGCAGCTAGGCGAAGGTAGAACAGGCCTCCTCGGTTTGGAAGAGGAGAGGCGCTCCTCTGTCGGCTCCGTGTGCAAGTCTCTTGGTGATGGCCCCGAAGCGGGAGGTGCAGTGTGGGCCGATGAGACCAAGGGTCAGCCTGACAGGCGGGGCCTGTGAGCCCGGAAGCGCAGACCAGGGACCGCATGCCGGACCCCGAAAGTCACCCGGCAGAAAGGAACACAAGCAGTAGTTGCGAATCTGCTTCCTGGAAGACATATTTTCCTAAGCCGGTAACGTATCTTTCCACACAGTTTCGAATGTAGGATGTCACTTAAGCCTCTTTGGTTCCGTATCTAAAGCTACAGGAAGTCCAGGAGCCATGTACTGCGCTTTTATGAGGCTGAGTACATCCAGATGATTTTAATAAGGTTTTTAAAAGACACAGTTTCCTGCTATTTCAATGAGAACCACTTGCAAGATGAATCTAAAGAACTGGTCTACTTCGTGTCAGCGCATGTCCTCTCCGCGCACGGACGGCGCGCTGCTGGGAGCCAGCCAGAAACGCGCAAAGCCAGCTCCAGCGCCTGCGCCGGGCCCGCGGCGCTGTGCGTCCGGAGCGCGCAGAGGGCGAGTGCGCGCCCCTGTGGCCCGTGCCCCAGGACGGTGCCCAGGCCTGCTGGGAGCGCTCCGCGTGCGCGTGCATGGGCGCGGGAGGGCAGGGAGGCGCAGGCCGGTGCCGGCCAGCCTGGCCCCAGAGCTCCTCGGAGAGCGCTGTGGCCTCTTGACACCGCAGAGCCCCTTTCTCCGCCCTGCGGGTCTGCAGCCTCCCTGAAGAACTCTTTCCCAGGGAGCCGTCGAGGCGACGGAGCACCGCCTGCCCGACTTCGCACGTTTTGATTTTCTCTCTCCCTTCTTAGGAGGGAAACGCACAGGCAGATGGGAAGCCTAGAAAACGGTGCTTCCCTCTTCAAAAATGTTGCCAACATTTTACCATTCTTACTTTTTCTGCTTTTAAAAGCTATGTGTAGGGGCCGGAGGATTAGCTCAGTGGTTCTGGCGCCTGCCTTGCAAGCACAAGGTCCTGAGTTCGATCCCCGGAAACCATATACAATGCTGGGCATGGTGACTCATGCCCACCAGCCATCAATACCACATGCCACAGTGCCGGGCGTGGTGGCTCACGCCTGTCATCCCAGCACTCGGGAGGCAGAGGCAGGAGGATTGCTGAGTTCCAGGCTTGCCTGGGCTGCATAGTGAGCTCAGAGCCAGCCTGAACTACAAAGCGAGACCCTGTCTCAAAAAAAAAAAAAAAAAAAACAACCTAAAAACTATGTGTAAACATTTTTTCACACGTAAACATTTCAGCATGTGTCTATCATATGAAGTTTCTTTTAAAAGGCAATGAATATAATGACTTTATGACCTAAAATTCACCATAATTCCTTAATACCATCCATCATCTGGGTTCAGTATCCTTCAGTTAGCCCCTAAATGTTTTTATATTACACATAGACTTATGATTCTTTCTTCTTTTTGGTTTTTTGTTTGTTTGGGTTTTTTCTTTTTCTTTTTTTTTTTTTGAGGTGGGACTGGGGGGGCCCTTTCTATCTACCACCAAGCTCCGTCTCCGGCCCAGACTTGCGAATTTTACTCCTGCGTCCAGGACTCACTTTCTGGTAATCAGCACCTTCACCGGGCTTCTTACCAGAGCTGCCTGTCCGGTGTCCTGGTGTCCATTCTGGCTCCTCTCTCAGGGCCTTTCTCGCCCTGTGCTGTCTGGGTGTTTTTCTAAGACCCGGCTCTGCGGTGAATAGGCCCCATCCCAGAGCCGTTCTCATCCCGACTACCAGAGCAGCGTTTTCCGAGTGCAGTATCTAGAACAAGACTTACTGTCTGCTTTTAGGAAAGAAAAGCCAGGTCCATAATAAAATGGATATTTTTTGATGAACTACCTCTGGGAAATGCTGTGGATTTTATCCTCCTCTTGGATATGCACATAGAATGTGTATTAGCTTATTCAAGGCTCTGAGCCCTTTCTTGTAGAAAAATTTTTAACCTTTTTTCTTCTTGCAGTACAAGAGTACTGGAGTTTAAACCCAAGGCCTCACGCATGCTAGGCAAGCACTCTCGATTGTGCTACACCTTCAGACTCCCTTCCTTCAAATTTCATTTTGAGATAGAATTTGACTAAATTGTCCAGAGTGGCCTCAAATTTGTAACTCTCCTGCCTCAGCCTTTTGGGGAGCTGAACTTAACCCTTATGTACCGCCAACACCAACTGACTCCTTTTTCTTTCTTCTTTCTTTCTTTTTCTTTCCTTCCTTCCTTCCTTTCTTTCTTTCTTTCTTTCTTTCTTTCTTTCTTTCTTTCTTTCTTTCTTTCTTTCTTTCTTTCTTTCTTTCTTTTTTTCTTTCTTTCTTTCTTTCTTTCTTTCTTTCTTTCTTTCTTTCTTTCTTTCTTTCTTTCTTTCTTTCTTTCTTTCTTTCTTTCTCTCCTTCTCTCTTTCTTCCTTTCCTTCCTTCCTTTCCTCCCTCCCTCTTTCTTCCTTCCTTTCTTTCTCCCTTCCTTCCTTTCTTTGTTTCTTTCTTCCATTCTTTGTTTTTATTTTTTGCAGTACTAAACATTGAACAGAGAACTAAGCTGTGTTCCATGTTGTGTTCTGATTTCTTGAGCCTGGCTCTTCTGAATCGCTCAGCTGCCTGGGCAGGGCTTAGGCCGATGACCTGTGCGGCACGGCTCCCGAAGTCCTGGAATCACGGGTGCGGCTCCCACGCCCAGCCCCGCGGAGCCTTTCGGCCGGTGTTTTCCAGCCTGGCGGCCGCTCAGCACTACATCTAGCTCCTGCCAGCGCCCTGCAGAGCCTGTGCCCTGTGCAGCGCGCTCCGGGAGCAGCCGCCCCAGCGTGGAGCGGGCCCTCTGCAGTCTGAACTCATCGCCCCCTCTTCGCACATCGCTGCACCCTAGGACTGGCGCTGGCCTGAGCTTGGCACCCCCTGCCTTGAATGATCTTTTGTTGAATCCCATTTTATTGAGATCCATCGCACACTTTGAATCCTGGAGAATCAAGAAGCCATATTCATCTCTTAGTCAGAAGTGACTTCTCTTTGTCCAGATTATCATAGTACCTGTGCACTGTGTGACAGCGACAAAGATGTCAGGCACCAAGTTGCTTCGCAGGTTACCACCGATAGAACTTCTTCACTTACACAACGCGACTGGCACAGCACTGACCTCATAGAGCTGTCTTGTGGGTCGAGGAAGAGAACAAACATGGGCTGTCCTTCGTGTTCTGAGTCAAGGACGGAACTCCTTCCATACCACGCTGTAGGGGTGGCTCCGTTGTTTTTTTTTTTTTTTTTTTTTTTTTGAGACAGGGTCTCACTGCAGTTCAGGCTGGCTCTGAGCTCGCTGTGTAGCCCAGGCAAGCCTCGAACTCAGCAATCCTCCTGTCTCTGCCTCCCGAGTGCTGGGATGACAGGCGTGAGCCACCACGCCCGGCCCTGTGGTATGTGGTATTGATGGTTGGTGGTCATGAGTCTCCACACCCAGCATTGTATGTGGTTTCCAGGGATCAAGCTCAGGACCTTGTGCTTGCGAGGCAGGCACCGGAACCACTGAGCTAATCCTCTGGCCCGCTCCGTTTTGATTAGAGAAGATCTTAGACTGTTGGTAGAGTTTTAATTTTCTATTGTAAACCAAGATCCTAGAACATGCATCACTTTTAGAACACTGGGATGGGGTTACGTTACCTGTGCCTCCTCTGTCTTGGGAGAGAATAGGCATCACCCTGAGAGAAGGCAAACCAGGGCCAGGAAGAGTGACTGGGCAGGGAGCTGTCCGCTGGTCCCAAGACAGACCAGAGCGAGAGTGTACAGTGTGTGTGTGTGTGTGTGTGTGTGTGCGCGTGCATGCAGGCGTCTGTGCACACACGTGTGCTTTGGAGAAGGGAAGGGCAGAGTTGAGTTTCTGCGAGGACATAGAGCTGGACACAGTGAGTGGTGACCGTGGATCCAGAGCCCTGTGACCTCACTGGGGCCCTTACCCTAGAGACGTGGAGAGCCAGCCACGACTTGGAAATGGCGGAGGCATCACACAGTTAGTGCATGGAAAACATCACCCCAGAGACCGGACGCAGGATGGCTCATCTCTGGGGCAGAGAGCCGGGTGAAGCCTTAAGCCAATATGTTATTAGGACTTAGAAAATTATACTTAAGATGCGTTTTTCCTCCCCCTGGGTCATGAAATCAACATAACGAGTCCTGGCCAGCATGTGAAACAAAAAGAAAATGAAAGTGCTAGAGAACTCCAGAGTCCATCGCCTGTGCATGGGTCTTAGTTTACGGAACTCAGTTCGTCCTGGTCTGCACCTTCAAGGCACGGGCTAACAATCTGTAGCATATTTCTAACTTTTGTATTGAAGTCAGCAAAGCTTGCCTAACATGACTCGAGACCTTAGGAACCTTACAAACACCTGATGCCCATCACCATGGAAACTAGGTAGCAGATCTCAGCAGAATAGCCCAGATCATTTTTCCTACTGAGATAGGAGGCTCGGGAGAGCACACCCTATGGCCGATAGTCAGAACCCAAGCAGTTAACCGAAGGCGCAGGGACGGGCTGGTCAGGCTGAGGTCTGAGGTTAACGTGCTGCGTGTCCGTTGGCGGCGGATCTGGGTCGTCTCTGTAGTGTATGTTATTTGTGATCTCCCGACTTCCTGTGGCTTGGTTACTTTCTGCTTAGCATTTAGATGGAAGAGCTGGGACAAACCATCTGTGCCAAGGACTTCAAAGATGTGTTTTGGTTTACACTCTGTTACAATGAAGCTAATGCAAATTGTTTTATGGGTTTTTTAAATTATTTACTTGGACAGGTCTAATAAAGGAATGAACGAGGTCTGGCCATGGTTATAATCTGCTGTTGGTCTGGTTGAAGAAGAAAACATCCAACAGATGTTAGTTTTGATTTATTGTTTTCTGTGGGAATCTACATTTTACTATTTTTCAAATTCTGTTTGGACACAGATTTGTCATAGGAGGGAAAAATGCTAAGTTTCCATTTAGCCATATTCACTTTAGCAATGGCAACTTGCCATGTTCTTTTTCTTCTCTTCCCTTATTTCCTTCAGAAACAGCGTAAACACTCACTTGAACTTAAGGCTGACCTGAACTTTATTTAATGCTCTTTCAAAGGCCAACAGGAAGACACCATTTCTCAGGCAAGAGAAAGCGCTTAACTGTAGTTTGGGTGAAGAGAAGGAACATAGCCCAGCGCCTGGTCTGAGCCGAGCAGAGCGTCAGGGAGGGGTGATTTGTCCACAGACGCAGCTCCCGGGCAGCAGAGCTCGACTGGACACAGGCCCCGTGCTGGCCTCCGTGCCCCTCAGCCCTGGCCACCAGCTCCCGCAGGACAGCAGTGTGTGTGCCACGGGGATCACACAGAAGGCGGCATGACTTAGGTACTGGCAAGAAAACTCACAGATCTCATTAGAAATGGGCATTTTATTCGTTGGTTAATTGAGTTTATTGCCACAGTCGGACCCTCCAAAGAAAGCAGGTAGTTTATTAGGGGCGTTTACGGTGACAGATAACAAGATGGATGAAAACGTTTTCTGAGAATAGTCAGTGTCTCTTATCTGATACACAAAATATTTCCTCCTGGAGTATGGTAATTGGAAGCATGCAAACGCGAACTGGAGGAATTTTCCAAAAACCACACTGGATTTGGAATCAAGGAAGAAAAAATTTTAATCACTTAATCCAGGGTTTCTCCAGCTTGGAGTACTGACGTTTTGGGCTGAACAGTTCCTTGTCATGTCGGGCTTTCCTGTGGATACAGGATGTAAACCATCCCTGGCATCTTCTCACCAGAGACAATTGAAATTGTGCCTACACATTGCCAGACATCATCTGTAGAGTGAAGCAGCTCCCAGCAGAGAATCACTGACTTGGGAAATGTTGGAGTTTAAGACTTTAGGGAGAGGTAGATAATTATTTTTCCTATAATCATAATAAATACTTTAAAATATGAACACATATTACTCAAATAACCCCAAATTACCTCAAGGTCAGTCTCAGCACGTTGCTACAGTCAACAAAGACACTAGTCTTTGACACCCAAACGTCAGTGCAAAGAAATTTAGCGCTCTGCCCAAATCTTCCCTACGCTGGGGACACGGGTCGTGACCCCTGGGTGCCCCAAGCCCGCCTCCTCCGCCCACCACGGCCTGTCTTCCTGGTGCTCGCCCAGGCCCAGCCTGCTGACCCCCCGCTGTCCCCCCTGGCCCTCGCTGTCCCGTGCGGCCCGGCCTCTCCAGCCCGGCTCTCTGCGATTCCTCTGTGGAGCTGCCCCTGGCTGTCCAGACCTCCTCCACAGAAGATGTGAGCCCAGGCAAGTCCTCAGGCTGCCTGGAATGTTCCCGAGCCGGAGCTCAGACACCCAAACAGGAGGCCGATTGTTTCAAGCACAGCCGTACGATAAACTAAGGATTAGCAGCAGTTCTGATGCTGAGCAGCTCCGCAGCTAACAGCCGGGTGGGTGCCTAGGTGGGTGATTTTGACACAAGGAGTTGTGAGAAGAGCATAAACGTTCCCCTGGTGTAGAGGAAAGTAAGTGGACTTGCTCTGGCTTCCACGTCCTATTTTCAATTGAATTTTGAGGCTGACTTCAAGCGTCCTCTGTGGTGGGCTCACCATCGTTGCCGTGATCTGTGCAGGATTCACCAGGGCACAGTGTGCGCATTTTACAGGAATGTGATGTGTAACTTTCAGTGCAGCGGGTGACCCAGGTGCAGTAGAAAGTTCTAGTTACAGGTGAGGAAAGTGAAGCTCAGAAATAGGTGCCCAACACCACATAGCTATTCATTTGTTTTACTTACAAATGCAAGAAAAATTCCTGTGCTCAAGACGGCCTGGCCTCGCCTCTTCCTCTGCTGTGTGTCTGTTTGAACACGTGGTGTGGCCAGATGTCCATCTGGTCACCATTTCCACCCCGCCTTCAGCAAGAGTGCTCAGAGAGCTGGAGGCGACGTCAGGCTGTGCCCTGTGCTCAGCGCGCCGGCTCTAGACTGGAAGAGGCCGGAGGCCTTGCTACTCACGTGGCGCCACAGTCCTGCCGAGGCTCGGCCCTGGGTACTCGTGGGAGGTTTCCTGCACCCCCGACTTTTTAGCGGTCCCCAAGATGGCCGGCACCCAGTGGCCTCGGGTGCTGTGACCTGGCCCCAGTGCAGGGGTCCCGTATGCCCTTGGTTCTCAGACTGAGTCCGTGTCCACATCACGGAGAGGACATGTAGGGACACAAACTACGGAGCTTCACTCCCGCGAGGGTGCTGGTGCTGTAGGCCTGGATTGGTGGCCAATGACTTCTAACACGTTTCCTGGGAAGCCAGGTTTGTGAATCACTGCTGTCATCAAGTAAATAGAGAAGAAACCAAATTAAACCAGCTGATTTTCAAATAGACCCTGTAACGTGCTAATACTTGGTTTCTCAAACTCTGGTTCTAAAACTGTTTTTGGAAAAAACACTCATTATAGACTAGTGTTCTGTGTAATGAACTTTGAGAATCGATGGTCTACAAACAAAGAATCTGACAAGTGGGACTGAAGAGAAAGCTAAGGGTAGAGAAATGACAGTGGTGGTAGGAGAGAGAGTCGTGGTTTCGATGCCTGTCGTGTCCGCACAGCTGTTGTGTCTTTTAGCAAGTGACGGGCACATTTCTCCCAGGGATTTGTACAGACTGAAAATAAATTCGGCGTTATTGAGATTCACATAACATCCACCAGGAGAAGAGACGAAAGCGTTTCTGCGGTGGCATTTGAATTGCTGTTTCATCCCTTATTGAAATCCAAGCCGGGAATCAAACGCTGATGAAACGGAGAGCACTGACATTCACTCCTGTGCTGCTGGATCCCAGCCCAGACAAAGAGCCTGTGAATGTGAAAGACAGAGTCCTTTTGTGAGGCAAGTAAGTCCATCCGGGAGAAATATTAAGTGAAGTCTCAAAGGATAGAGTTCTCCAGCGTCTTTACCCACAACGCACCCTGAGAGGCAGCGGGAGAGAGTCGCACCAGAACACACAAGGCAGAGCAGGAGGGAACCGATTACATGGTGGGA
>PVIC010000602.1:63201-115114 GCA_004025085.1 Thryonomys swinderianus | reverse complement strand
TCCTTCCTTCCTTCCTTCCTTCCTTCCTTCCTTCCTTCCTTCCTTCCTTCCTTCCTTCCTTCCTTTCTTCCTTCCTTCCTTCCCTCCCTCCCTCCCTCCTTTCCTTCTTTCCTTCCTCCCTTAATTTTATAGTACTCTTTTGTTTCTGGTATTGGGGATGGAATCCGAGGTTTTGAGTATGCTCCACCACTGAGCTACAACTCCAGCACCTTCACTTAGATTCTCAAAAGACTATCAGTCTAATAAGCTATAGATTAAAAAAAATATATATTTTTCCTCAGATTCCTCGTAGGTAGGTTGATAATAAACCAATTTATACAAGAATGAAAAAGAAATCATTCTTTGTTCCAACTTGTTTCAGATAAGAGGTATAATTGAAAAAGAACTGCTATGATTTAAAAATTTTTGCTGGAAAACTTTAGCAAATATGAACATGAAGAGTCATTAAATCACTGGACCTGAAATGAGAATTACTGTGAAGTATGATCTCAGTGGAGGAACTTCAACTGCCAGGAATATTTCCTTCACGAAAATGACAATATTTGCAGTGATCTACAATGCACTGTCAGAAACCCATAGATACAGTTGTGTTTAGATTGAAATGTAGAAAACTCACGTAAGATAAACCTCACTTATGCTTTAGCACCAAGTACAGTCTACAGCAGCACTCCATAACAAAACACATGGCTCTGTGTGTTTCAGTGAATGTCTGTGCTGACCAGGGAAGCTAAGGTCCAGCAACAGCCCCACGAATCTTCAGGACAGTTTTCATTCAAATGAATTTTGGGGAAAAATTAGAAAATTTGGACTTCAGAGATTTTTTTCACTGGAAATAACAGATAAAATTCATATACTTTTACTTCATTTGCAGAATGTAAAAAAGCAGTTCTTAAGCTGAAATGAGATCATGTCAATCGAATTTTATAAACTACTCTATCAAGCATTATAAGTATGCCAGCTATTATTATTCTTTATGAAGTTATGTCATATGTTTCTATCTTACTTGATAAATGTGAGAATAGGTGTGGTAAGCCTGGTCCTGCTATTGTTCAGAGCCATATTTGAAATGGAATATAATTTAGTACTTTTAAATTTCATCCTAGCCATATACTGTGCTTCAATAATCCACCAAAATACTGAAAATCAGTGATTTTTTTTAATATCAGGTTGATTTAGTGTTTGTGTGTCGTACGTGGTTTTGAATATAAAACTGTGCAGGTTATAAATCAACTCTTCTCCGACTTTTCCCAGGTGCTTCTGTCTTTGACAAGTTAATGAAAAATGGCCATTGTTATCTACGCACTTCACTGATGAATGCACTTTAGCACAACAGGATATTTCATATGGAATATGTCTTCCTCGAGTACTATCGTGTCATCAGTTCCAATTTTCAGACTCTTCTCACTTCCTTAAAGAAAACAAAATAATCATGGATCTTTTACAAAGGAGAAGTGTACATTTCTGAGCAGAGAGAAATTATTAAATGGAGCATGATTCATGTAAATAAATGAGAAGGAAGACACTGCTGGTAGGACATCAATAAAATAAAATTTATCTTACAGCTGGGCTTTGATACATAATCGCGTGCCTAAGAACCGGGGATGGAATGTTGCCGCTAAAGGGGAAGATTTTCTAGAGCGGCCCGTTGCTTTTTCTGTCTCCTGCAATTCTCATCAGTGTGCCCACTTTGCAAGGAAAGTGACCCTCCTTAGCACATCGCTGTGGATAAATTATGGAGCAAAATCTTCGTTAATCACAAATGAAGGCGACGACAGGAAGAAACTATGTGTTTTACTGTGACTGCCCCACACCAGCTCCTCCTGTAGAACTCCAAATTGCCTTTGATGTCGTAGGGATGTTAGGGAGAAGTAGTTCAACAGGCCGTGTCACAAAGAGGTGCTAAAGGTAAACTTAGGGGCGTCTAAGTTTGTTTTTTTAAATTTTTATAATTTTTTGTCTTTTTGTAAAATTTGGTAAATGTTTAGAAATTGCTTTGTGTGTACTGAAGATTGTAGTATGGCAGCATAAAAGAGCAATCATAGAACAGTGATTTTTTTTGTTCTGAGGTGCTGATTTTGTAGCACAGCAGACTAGCACATTATTTGTAATGAAGGAGCAGAGACCACTCGTGTGCGTGGAGTATCACCCTCGCAGCCGGTGCCGCACTTCCACAGCTTTCCACAAGGTCTCACTTAATTGTTACCACAATCTCATGAGGTAGATGCAGTGTCGTTTGTCAAATCAGGAAACAGGTTTGAGAAGCTGACTTCCTAAGAGAGATGTTAGTTATTGCAAATGTTGGCAGGAGATAAATGGACCTTAATTAAAGCAGTAGGTATGTGGAAAGAGAAGACAAGAAAAATACAAGGGAAGATCCAGTGGAATTAATTCATTGCGATCATGCAGTTCTTAGGAGGGGAGCAGTTTGGGTGATTCTATGGTTGCCAGATTAGGGATGAGGGTGGGTAAGATGACATCAATGGCTATAAGAAATATGGGCTGGACTGAAGGAAGAAATCGTGTATGATTATGAAAATGTTGGATCCTACAATGCCCAGGAGGTGTAGACAAGGTAATAGAACTATTTTTTATGTAATAATAATGTTAAAAACAGAGCACTGAACTAAAATTTGTTAATTCTTAATAAATTGTTGATGACTATAAGTGACTTTTCTTTGCTCTTCAGCTGTACACAGGTGCACAGACTCATGGCCCTCAGTATCCACTGAATTGTGAAGACAAGTTCTTTCTATTTTTGTTGTATTGAGACAGGGTCTCTCTATGTGGTCCAGGCCGGCCTTGATCTCACCATGTAGCCCAGCCTGTCCTTCAGCTTCTGGCAATTCTCCTGCTTCAGCCTTCTGCTTACTGAAATTGCAGGCATGTGCCCCCAGACCTACTACACAGTCTTTCTTGAAAGACTGTCTTACTTTAATTATGTGCAAAGAGTATGGCTGAGGGAGGGTAGTGGTATAGAAGCTAAACCTTCTCTCTCTTAAATTAAAGATTTAGATTCACCCTTAAAAATACCTTAATGAAAATTATGTATAATTGTCTTTTATTTATCAATAATTTCCTTTCATTGAATATTTTTAGCTTAAAGTTTGGTTAATATGTTTCTATTTGTGATTTTGTGAACTTGAAAGTGTGTGTGTGTGTGTGTATGTTAATGAAGAGGGAACTTAAAATAGCATATATCCTGGACTCTTAAAGACTGAAGTAAATCCTTGGCCATTTTACTTTTATAGTGAGAGAGCTTTCTAAATCTCCCAGGCTGGCTTCAGAGCTGGATCCCCCCGCCTTACCCTGCCAAGTAATTGGGAGGCAGACATGTGACACTACGTCTACCCAAGATTCAGGTAAATACACAAGTACCATTAAGCGCTCAAATATTGAAGGAAGAAGTGAGACAAAAGTGACACGCTGGTAAAAGTTTACTTGAGCATTTCCTCCGGAAACAGGACGGGTAAGGCTTTTGTCAGTTCTGCTTGTGTGACGGTATGCCCTTACGTTCCGTTTCTGCTCTCCTAAGAAGTCGCCTACAACAAAATATTACAATTCTTTTGACGGTGAAAGAATAATTTGAGTCCAAATGTTAAGATTTGCTTTATTTTTTATTACTTGGGAATCTTTACAGATAAAGCAAAAGCAGATTTTTAAACTATATTGTTAAAAGAAGTGACAAGGACATGGCTGAAGAGGATGTTTTAATACAGAACGAGGTGAGATGTGGTTTGGAGAGTGATTACAGGACGAATGGGCTACTTAGTCATCTGGAGGACAGGCCACCTTCCTGAAGCTTCCATTTGCTTCACCTGGTGGTAGCTTTAAACTGATGACTTTCCTGTGCTCTCACGGAATGAGGGGTTCTAGGCTCTGCAATGAATACAATTTAGTATTTGGTTACCTGATTAGTTAGAAAGTTTGAGAAGCATGCTCTGCTTTTTACAGCCTTTACAATGATGCTCTATGACACCTTACTGAGAGGAAAATTAATATTTAATGTACTCAACCTATTATTTGGCATGCTGAAACAACAAACAGATGAGGAAGATAAAATGTCAAAACCCAAGCGACACAGGCCAAGGATTCACTAATGAATTAAGCTTCTGCTCCATGTCTCACATGGTATCCTATTTATAATTAATGCAAAGAAACTAATATTTGAATTAAAATAACAACAAAGCAAATGGACTGATTGATAAAGGCGGGTACATTATCTTGCTGTCTTTGTGTCGTGACGACCTTGCCTGTCACTCGAGGCGGCGGCGCCGTGGGGCTGGAGAAACATTTTATTAGCTTCGGTCACTGAGGGCATAATTAAGTCCCCTGTACCTCCCAGTAGACATAGGTTCTGCGAGGCAGCTCAGTAATGGGAAGAGGTTATAGATCTCTCCAGTTCTCACACTTACACCATTAGAGAGTAACTTTATTTTGAGTGGTACCCAATCCATTAGGGTGTAAATTATGAAACTACAAATCTCAAACAGTGAAATAAAATTTACATAAGTAAAAAAGGAGTAAAAACATTTTCTATGCTGCTGGTGTATGTATTTTAAAGCCCTTTTATGTTTGTATTTTTATAGAATGAAAACACATGCATTCTTTGAGAGGAAAGGAAATTAAATTTACTTGGTTTTTCTTATTCTAGAGTGATCATACCTTGTGGTGTAAAATAAACATAATTTACATGGATTGCCCTGATGTGATATGAATAGGTCCCTCTTATTTTCAAAACTATGATGGTTTGGAGGGTCAGAGACTTAGCTTAGTGGTTCTGGCACCTGCCTAGCAAGTGCAAGGTCCCTGTTTCGATCCCTGGTAACCACATATAAAAATATCGGGTGTGGTGATTCACACCCACCAGCAATCAGTACTATACACCACGGTGCAGGGCGTGGTGGCTCACGCCTGTACTCCCAGCACTCAGGAGGCAGAGGCAGGAGGATGGCTGAGTTCGAGGCTTGCCTGGGCTCCATAGTGAGCTCAGGGCTGTACAAAGTGAGACCCTATCTCAAAAAACAGCAGCAACAACAAAAAACTATTATAGTTTGTAAAATAAGTCTCTTCTAATGGGAATAAATACACAAATTAATTATCCCTTTGAAGCTTAAATAGAATGTGTTACATCCCTACCAAAGCTCTTGCTACCTAGGCAAGGTTGAAAGACCGATGTGAATTATTCTACTGCATTTTGAGATGCGGTGTCCCTTTTTAGTGAAATGCAATAGTGAAGACCATCTAAATAGTGTATATTTGAAGTTTATTTCTATTTTAATTTTTGAAATCACTTATTTCCACAACAATTGCAATATTAAGATCATGCCCACCTGGGATTGTCGTGACAATTATCTTTCTGAGTCATCAGCTAGACCAGGGAGCACTCAGATATGTGATTGGACATTACTTCAGGTTGTGTCTTTGAGGGTGTTTCTTGAAGAAGTTATCACTTGAATTGTTGGGCTGAGCAAAGTAGATAGTCCTTTCTGACGTGGGTAGGTGCCAGTCAATCCTGGAGAAGCTGCTTGTGGTAAAACCACATAGAGCAGTTGTATTTCCTTGCTTTGTTTTTTCTTGACTCAGTAGGGACTTTGCATTTCTTCTGCCCTTGAAGGCCTTTGGACTCAGACTGTCAAAATGGAATGAATCTTCATCACCGGTCTTCTATCTCTCAGGCCTTTGAGATGACTTTCCTGGGTATCCCAAGTTGCAGATAGCAGATTGTGGGACTTCTAGCCTTTGCAGACATGTAATCATTTAAATCTTTAATAAATATCATGTATGGATAAATACATATGTGTATATATTCACATAGAGAGAAAGACTTAGATGCAAAATCAATGATATAATGATATATGTTTTTCTCTATACATGTTTTATATTTGTAATACAATGAATTTTGCATATCTATATCAATAAATAAAAGGGAACAGAGATAAATAGATACTATCACTTCTATTTCTCTGGAGAACGTGGACTAATTCAGCTATCTAGGGGGAAATTAGGCATCGCTGGAAAATATTCTTGTTATAAAGGACTTAAAGGCTTTCTAGCTGATTCAATTAAGGGAGAAAACTTGAAAGTAGCTGAAGATACAAAATGATTATGATTTATGGTTGGTGAGAATGACAGTAAATGAAGGTCAACCAAAGGGAAAAAATTGCTGGGAAAATCCTAGAGTGATTTCCATGGTCTCGTGAGGCCAGCATGTATTCAGGTCACACATGACTGGCAGGTCATTATTCCTGCCTGAAAGCCTTCTGGGGGGCTAGATGAAGAGGAAGGCATGCTTGCGATTTGAGTGCAAGGGATAGTAGTGAAAGACAGGATAAATTGTACTAATATCAGTATTTTAAGAAAGTAGCTATCTATAAAAGAAAAAGAAATGACTATTTATCCTGAATATTTTGCTGGAATGTGCACTGTGGACCTTGGGGGATGTTTAAATTTTTTTCACAAGAACTATAAGTAATAAAAAGAAAATTATGAGAAGTCTCTCATGAATGAGCTTTTCATTTATGTAAAAATGTAGATTAACGTTGATAAACCTTTCCCTTTATCCTCTCTGTCTACCCTCCCCAGCTACTCTTGATTCACTTTGTTTTGACCTCACTTTCTGTCTTGGCCCATGAGTTGATCCTTTATCTACTTTACTATTGTCTCCTCACTTTGCCCAGTTTCTAGCATCCTTCTGTTTTGACTTACTTCCTGGTGGTGTTCTGCATCCGTAGTGCCCTGGACTCCGGCTCACCGAGACAGGTGCACTTTCACATTACTCTGCATGGGTGCTTAGCAGGAACCTGCAGGTCTCTAAGAGGCAGAGCTCACTCTTATCTTCATTTCTCAGATGAGAAAAATGAGACCAAGTGATAACGTCTTTAATAAGGACAGCAACAGTACCTAGAGCAAAACTCCAAGATATAGTTATCAGTTTAGGGAGCCAGATAACGCGTTTCCCCTTCTGTGACCAGACATACAGGAAAAGATGGTGCATTGACACGGAGAAATATCACTTGTCATTTGATGAAAAAAGCTGCGTTTTGAGGAGCGATCAGAGTAACTAAGGGCCAAATGGATTCAGAAAGTTATGATTGCTGGGGATGTAGCTCAGTGGCACCGCGCCTGGCTGGCAAGCACAAGGTCCTGCGTTCAATCTCTGGTGCGCACGTGTGCGCACGCACACACACACACACACACACACACACACACACAGGAGGTAAATTCATAGAAATAGTATTTTAGGAAACTATTATGGTTAACTTCAGGTAAATTTTCAATCTTTGCGTATACATGAAGTCTAGAGACATTTTATGCAAATTTAAGGGTGAAATTTTATCCAGACATCTTAGGACAAAACACATGGATATTATCCTTTGTCATCTATTTAATTCCCTTTGAAAAATCACAAATGGGATTTTAAAAATCCATTTGAATGAGAGAAAAAGGGATTATTTCATCGCAGCTTTGGCGAAATACTAGTAGGCACGTGCCCCGTAAGACAGCGGACTTCTGGGGCTCTCCTTCCGTGCACAGCAGCCCTGTGCACGAGCCCGGTCACCTCAGCCTCTGCAGACACCTTCACTAAGGAGCCGCAGGGGACAATGAAGCACAAAAAACCTGTCCTGACAAAGTCATAAAAGTATGACAGTTTTTGTAGAATGGGAAGTTTCCAAAGGAAATTTGGCGTGGGAATGTAATGAGGGGAAGGAATAAATATGATTCTGAAAGAAAATAAAGGAGCATGTATATAGGGGGTAGGGAGGTGTGGGTGGGTGGGGATATGGGTAAAAATGAGAATTGACTTGTGTCGTATGTTGGTACAAATTCCCCAATGTGATGTGTGATTGTGAGATGTATATAAATTGTACCAATAAAGAATAGAAAACAATGAGTTTTATCTGAAGTCACTTCTTTGCTCTCCCTCTTTTTATTCAAATGGTCTGAGCTACAGCGCTCTTGTCCTGCACAGCACCAGAACAGGGCTCTGAATGGCGCCTGCGCGATCTGCGTACCTGCAAAGGGCTGGGAGCCGTCAGCGGTCAGCTTGAGGGCCCCGCGCTGTCAAGACCAAGTCGGTTCAGGCATCTAGACAAGTAGAGAGCCGGGTTAGCCTGTGCTTTGGTTCTTGTTTTGCGAATCTCACCCAAATGACTTGCTTTGCAATCTGTCAACAGGTTATTGTAGATTCACAATGCTTAAGCACTTTCATCAAATCTCAGCTTGATAATAACTAATCTTTTTTGTGTTCTGAGATTCAGGCCTGAGACTCTACCTTAAATATATGTTTCACGCCACTCTCAAGTATTGGAAGACATATTATTCAACAGACTAAATATTGATTGAATGTCATAATCTATCGCCTGTGCAGAAAGTAACAGCCAAAATTAAAAAAAAACATCAAATTATGCCATTATTAAATTTAGAGTTTACATAGCAACTGGATTTAAACTATAAATCTGTAATAATGTGAAAGTTTTCAAATAGCCAACAGTGCATTGAAAATTTAATTTCAACAATTTAGGACTCATTATTGCATTGTGAAATCAAAATTGTAAAAGTAATGAATGGTGATTTAGTGAAATCTAGGTTTTTGAGTATTTACAAAATGCTAAAATTTAAAAATTGGTATTTAAAAGAAAGGTGATGGTACAGGCTATTATGAGGGAATTTCTCCTGTCTTACTGAAGAGCTGCTTTCTGGATCCCTCAGGCACAGTATTTATGAATAGCAAGTCCGAATTGCAAAGAGCTAATAGTCTCTTCTGCAATGTTTCTCACCTGACCTGTTTCATGAGGTTCATATTTTCTCACTGTTGCCCTGTTTCAAAAGAGAGAGGAAAGAATAGTGTTAAATTTTCGACAAATCTTCCATGGCTTATTGAATAAAGTCCAAATTCATTACTAATGATGGAAGACCTAGCTCAACCAAGTTCTCATACACTTCTGTGACACTTTTTTTTTTTACCCTTTACTCCGCGCCTCCTTTCACCCTCTTAAAATAAATGAAAGAACGAATAAAAGTGAAACAACAACCTGACATTTTAGAGTCCCAGTACTGAGATTCATCATGATCTCTTTTGGATCGCAGTGTTTCTGTGTCCTGAAGTATATTGACCCACCCTTCATTTTCTTGAAAAATAGACATTCTTATGTTTCAGCTCAGAGGGCACGTCACCTCTGAAAGAATACTTGTCTTTTTAGTAGCTTGACCGGATCTTGCTCTTTTCCCCGTGGGTATTAATATTTTGGGGTCTCTCTGTTTAAATATTATTTTTGTTCTCCTCAAATGTGTCTGCACTGATGGCAAGGGTAAGGTTTTGATTGTTTTTGTAGCCAGAACATTAAAAAATGTGTTAGCCAATAGTCCTTAGTGTATTAGTGCAGTTACTTTGAAATGTTAAAGGAAATTATATTAAAATATTAAATATAGGTGCAAAATACAGAGTACATTACTGACCCGAAAGGCTTAGTATTAGTAGAAGTTCAGTTTGTGATTAAGAAGATCCCAGGTCGCCTTTTTTTTTTTTTACTAACATTTTATTAAAATGAGAAGGTTTCAAATAAAAGTTAAAATTATAAAAAATTCAAAACAATTGCAAAAGGCCTTTTTTTTTTTTTTTTTTTTTTTACAATATCTGCCTTCATTAGATGATTTAAATGAGGTGCTGGTTTCCTGGAGTTCATTTTTAACCTTATAGCTATTCATCTTTTCTTGGTCCTTTTAAGGTTGTTTTCTTGATAAAATATTTCTTCCTTGAGAGTGGGGTTCTCCTTTCAAAGGTAATAACTTTTTAACCAAATAGAGCTGTGTTCAAGACCCCAGGCTCATATTTTATGCCTTCTTCTGTCACTCCTTGACCCTTTCACTGGTAGATCTTTTTAATCTCTTGAGATTTTTATTAATTCACACGGGTCCACTTCAAGAATTACTGTTTTATTTTTACTGCAAAACTACCTATTTCAATTGCCTTTTCTTTTAGAAAGAAGTGCATATGTGGCTGTGTGTATTTGCATGATTAACTTGCAGTACTTGTTTTTTGCATCTTTATTCTATGCAAAAAACATTCATTGATCGTGGCAGCGGAGGGGATTAGTGCTTTTTACCGTCTTGACTTATGAAGTATGGTGGGTACACCACTGTGTGACCCAAGTCTTATGTGGTGGTATGATATAAATCACTCTGAGATGTAAAGCCCACAAAAGCATAAGTTACAAGAAGCTTGTTTAGAGGCAATTTACTATTCAGACTTCATATGTACCCTGAGAGGACTTTTTAGACTTTTTATTGCATACGAAGACAATTGCACATTTATTATATGAGATAAAAAATAATTGAACTCAGGTCCAGTGTTTAGGACAGCAATTCATAGCTAGCCACAGAATTAGCACCACAGGCTAGAAACAAATATAGTATAAGCTACAAGTTAGAAACCAGTCCTGCTAATTCCATCAGATATTTATTGAATATATTTGGCTATTTTATGAAAGAATTTTTACTGTATTTAAATGATGAACTGATGGTGAATAATTATCAGAGGTTGAAAGATAAGATTTAGATATTTCAGTGAACTCAGGAATTTCTGACTTCACAAAGTTTGGATGGTATCTTTAGTGATTAATGGTTTAGGGGAGCCACACTAGCAAGGTGGCAGAATAGGGATGGTTCGTCCCATTTTCCTTCCAGACACTGATTCTACAAGAGTACATGCTCCAGTAACCTTAGCAAGATATTCAGAAACCAGTTAAGAAGCTCCCACAGGCTAACCAAGCAAGAAAGGCATTTCGTCAAGATGCTTAGTTGTCCTCCCACCAGAGTCTCTTCACATCACAGAGCCATGTTGTCAAGAGAAAGCTCCTGGCTCTTACTTCTTTGTGAGAAGGGAAAGAGAAAGCTGGGTTGTATGTGCAATGTTCTGGTTTTACCAGGGACTTACAAAAGATTGGCTTCTGCCCTACCTATCTCAGAGACCTACGGGGACTAGGATAGGACTGTGTTCTATCTGCTTAGAGCCCACTAGCGATCAGAGAGGTAGATGATATGCTGAGGCAAAGAGCTAGAGCCTCAGCTTTTCTGTAAGGGTGCAGGGTGAGAAGAGTCCAAGGTATGCCCAAAGTCCTGGCTGTTCGCAGGGCTGCCCAAGAAACTCAATTTCTGTCTTGTGTAGCTCAGATTATGAATGGGATCTAGCACGTGACACGTGAATGGAGGACACTCAGAACAGCAACAGTAACACCTTGAATGGTGTCGTGCTGCTTCAGAAGACCCAATACATAAGAAATAAAAGCCAGAGAAAAGAAACATCGTGATCCTCTGGGAAAGAATGAAGCCAAAATTATTTCTGATCAGGAAATAAATGTAGAGAATGTGAATAAATGTAGAGAAAACATAATCACAGAATAGCTTCCAGAAGCTTGCTGAATCTGCTTTCAGGATGATTAGTGAAGTCTTTACCAGAAGGAAGCTCATCCATAATGACTGAGATGTGGGTGCTTTTTTTTTTTTTCTAAATGGCAATTAATAACATGAAGATAAAAAGAAAAGAAATAAAATACACCCAGAAAATATGAACAAAACAACAAAATACACCCACACACAAACACACAAAGACAGGAAAAGTAATCTAAGTGACCAAAATATAACTCTAGATACAAAACCTGAAGAAATGAAGATAATGCGAGTTATCTGACACAAAATTAAAAGTTCTTTAGATCTTAACGAATTTAAGAAAATAAAAATGAAGATTTCAATAAGATGCAGGAAGTATAAGAGAACCAAATAGAAACTTTTATGTTGAAGGACATAACCAAGTAAAAAGTTTACTATAGAGTTTTTATAGAAAATTTTATTAAGTGTGAAGAACAGTTGTTGAACTTGAAGAAGGCCACTTGAGATTATCTAGACAGAGAACAAAAGCAAAACGAATGAAAGATAGGATGAAAGCCTAAGAAATTGAAGAGACATTGTCAAGTAGACAAACACATGTAGAGGTTTTAGAAGGAAAAGAAGGAAGAAAGGTACAGAAAGCTAACCACTGGTGAAAAAAATTCATAACATACTAGTAGATAGAAAGACAATTCATCGGTTGGAATAATTGATATTGTTAAATGTCCATACTTGCTGAATAATCTGCAGTCAGTATAAACTGTTATCAGACTTCTAAGGTTTTTTTTAAAGAATAGAAAAAAATCTTAAAATTCATATGGAACTAGAGAGTGTGCTAATAGCCAGTACAATACCAAGAGTGTGCAAACCTAGAGGAGTTAGAACTCCTAATGGCAAAATATAAAATGCTACACTTTTCCAAACTGTGTGGTATTGACTTGTGTCCACAGGTAAGAGTGGAACAAAGGAGAGACAAAACTGAAACTTCTCACACAAAGTCAGCTGATGGCTGAAGTGGGGGCCAGTCACATGGTGTTGAGAAAATAATGGCACAAGCAGAGGGATAAAAATGGGACATACATATGCAAAATTGGACTCTTATTTTACTCTAACATGGGAGATACCTCAAAATGGAATAAAGTCATAAACGTGAGACCCCAAACTAGCACTCCTAGAAGTACAAATAGAAGAAAATTTATGACAGTGGTCTTGGAAATGAGCTTTTGGGTAGGATCCCTCAAATATGAAAGATGATCAAATAATATAGTTCATGTTTAAACTAAAACCTTACTACAGCATGACACATTGCCATAAGTTCCCCTCAAATTATTTCTTCTTATATTAAATACATTTATCTCATTATTCTTTATAATGTCTTTTACTATAACAAATTAATATTTAAATGCACTGTATTTTTGATCATCTCTTGTACATCCAAAAACAAGAAAAGTAGGCAAGTAAGACTGACAAACTATAAGCTTCTGTGCAAAGAACAAAACAAAACAAAACAAAACCTAGTCAACAAAATGAAAGGGAATCTATACATAGGAAGAAAATAATTTGTGAACTATCTCTTATGAAGTTACCATCTAAAACATACAAGGATCGTTTACAACTCAGTAGCCAAAAAAGTCAACGGATTCAATTAAAAATTTATGGTGGATATAAATAGGGATATCTCCAAAGAGCACATGCAAATAATCAACAGGCATATACAAACATGTTCAGCATGCCTGATCATCAGGGATATGTAAATCAAAGCAACCAAGAGGTAAGATCTCACACCTGGTCAGCATAGTCATGATAATAAAATAAAAGGCTGTGAAGAGCTGGTGAAGATGCAGAGACACTGGGACACTTGTCCATTATTGATGGGCATATAAACTGTTGCAGCCTTTCTGGAAAATAATATTCAGGATTCTAAAAAATTAAACTGTAACTCCCACATTGATGCAGCAGTCTCATTTCTTAGCGTTTGTTTAGATCTGCAATTAGGATCTTGCAGAGACGTGGGCACTTCTGTGTTAACTTCAGTATTGTTCACAACAGCCAAGCTGTGGAACCTGCCTGAATATCCCTTGTTGGCTAAAAATGTACTGTATACATGCAATGGAACATCATTCTACCACTGAAAGAAAGAAATCTTGTCATGCATTACAAAGTGGATGGACCTAAAGCCAAATTATGCGGGGTATGATAAATCAGCCATTAAATGACAAATAATTTATGATTCCATTTATGTGAGGTACCCAGAATAGTAAACGTCATCAAAGTAGAAGGTAAATTTTAAGCCATGAAGTTCCATTCTTTTGAATGAATTAGTACTATTATAAAAGAGCTCGCAGGAGGTGATGTGGCCTTTCTTTACCCTGCTGCTTTCTGGTGCGTGAATGTCGAGTGTCCCTGGGACAGATGTTCCTAGAGGGACCAAAAACTGAGTCACTATCTTGGAAACAGAGCTCAGTCCTCACCAGATACCAAACTTGCTACTGCTTTGATTCTGCACTTCCCAGCATCTAAAACTGTGGTGGAATAAATTTTTGTTCTTTATAAATTACCCAGTCTTGGGTATTTTATTGCAGCAACAACTTTGTGGTGTGTCTAAGGGGCCTCGGGTCTGAAGGGCTCTGGAAAACGCTCTGATTCTCTGTTACGCTCATAGCTTCAGAGGATCCCGTATCTTTGTGTCGACGGAAGTTCTTCACTTCTTCAGGTCCTCACCTTGATTGCCCCACTCCCTCAGTAACAGTCACGCCTGTGATTTCACAATTCTGCATCTTTTCCCTTCAAATTCCTATTTCTGGTAGAGCTGAATTTGAAACCACTTTGAGAAAATGCTGGTTTTGCCTTTTTTTCTTTTCTTCTATGCTAAATTATAATACCTAATCCAAAACCTGACATATAGGATTCTCATTATAAAGAATTTTTAATGCATTCTGAATTTAAGAATTTCTATATTAATTTTATATATTTTCCTTCATGTGCTTTTATACTCAATAATAAAATATAACTTTGCTAAATTTCTCCTTTGGTATTATAAAACCTTCTATTACCAGTTTTTTGTAATCATAAATCCTATCTAGAGCATCAGAATTAATTTTTCAAGAATATAGATTAAAGTTCTAATCTTATAACCACCCAATATAAGTAAACTAAAAGTTGGGAAAACATACACACATGTTTAATTGAAGCTGAGTGACAGAATTAAAATAGGCCTCCTTTGTTTGTTTATTAGCTTTAATTATATCTTCTGCAATTATTTTGCCTGCTTCCATAACAAACCTAAAAAAAGCACCCTGATTCTTTATTCTTTTAGGCCATTTGTATATTGGTCATAAGTGGAGTACAGGGGGGCTAGGGAAAATATGTCAAAGGTAAGAGTTGGAAAAATGACATATTTAATGAATAATTGATTAAAACTCAATCTATGATGATTCTATTAATACATTCCTTTTACCTCCATTGATGATCAGTTTTTTGAAGCTTGTGAGGTAGAACTTTTTCTTTTTGACTAAATATAATTAAACATAGATCACTGTGTCTGTTAATATTCTAGGAATTGTTTTATATACCAAAAATGTAGGTATATTTTCTGGCTTCATTTTTATTCAATGAGGAAAAAAAATAAGTAGAGTTTTGAAGAAGGGAATTTCAGACAACAGTAAATAAGACAAACAGATTAAGTGATAAAACACACCAGAGAAGTGTATGTGTGGGGAGCTTATACTCAGTGATCACAGAGGGTCTTTCTGAGATACAAAATTGAAGTAAATAAAGACAGTATTAAAAAAAAGAAACAGTCACATAAAACCCAGGGCTTGCAGTTCTAGGGGGATATTAAAATCAGTGTTTTATGATTACTTTCTCTAATGACTAAAATTAAAATGATGTCTAAGCTAATGGAAAAGCTAGGTCAAAGGGCTTGAGGGTCTGACATTTAAAGGAGCAGAAGGAAGGTTAGTGGTGAGAGAGGCAGAAGCAGGGAGGAGGGAGAGATGGAAGAGGCCTTCTAGGCCATGGAAAAATGTCTTCCGTTAAAGTGATGAGAGTCCCTGTAGAGGAATTTAAGCAGAAGGGTGGCATATCATATTTATGTTTTAGAACTCACTACCAGCTTTTCAGATAGTGGATTATAAAAAGATAAGAGGTGCAGCATTGGAAGAGGTATAGAGACTTCATCAATAACCAAGAAAAAATAACACAGTGTCCTGTTCGTAGAGCTAGTGTAACTGAGTGAATTCAACTTTGGGATTATTGTATTTAAGTTTTTTAAAAATGTCAAGTATCAGATACTATTGATATGGAGCCACAGATAAATTTTCTGCTTCATTTATTGAGATGTCTAGGTTCCTGAAGAGAAAAAGGAAAAAAAGATTTTTAAAAAGTCCAGTGACAATACCTTATAAAATTTAGCTCAGCGATCATGATGCTTCTAGCCTTTATTTCTGGCAAGGATTTATTTATGTAATGCTAAAACATTGAGTTAAAATACATTACTTGACCTGTGTCACATATTGGTACAAATTCCCCAATGTTTTTTGTGATTGTGGGCTGTGTATATACTGTACCAATAAAATTTACTGAATAATGCCAAAAAAATATTACCAGTTCAATGATTTCTTAAATGATAGGAAGCACCAGGATATTTAATGAGATCTGAAAAATTAACATAAAATAAATAACTTTCAAAAAAGTTTTTGAAAGTTTTGAATCATTGAGAGACCATATAATAATTTCATTTTAAACGTACTAAGTACAGTCAAAATATATCAAATTGTCAAGCTTTTACCACTCCGCAGTATTGATTTTGTGGACTTTATTTTATAAACTCTTAAATCTTATTTATGGACCATAAAATATTTTTCAGAAGAACAAAGGTAAACACAATCCTAAGGCTTAGTTTTTTTTCTGTCTCATTAAAAAAAAATCACTTTGTGATGTTTTTCATTCCTTTTTCTTTGACTGACCTTGACTTGTCATTTCTGAGAATTAATGGAACTTGGTCAGCTGAACTTTTCTCAATACACATTTCACATTTCTCAGCTTTGGGTTTCTCGACAAACAAAGAAGTTGCATGATTTATTTGTAAGAGGAAAAAATGATCTCACGCGTGGCATACATAACTACATACTGAACAAGAAAAAAGCCCAGAAAAGAATACAATATATAACACGTGGTGTCAATTAGTGACAGTGAAGAATTAGCGAAGGGATTTTCGACCCAGGTGGAAGCAAGGCTTTGATGTCAGAGACGCCTTCCCATGATGCAGAGCGGCCACGCCCACGTCTCTCCCAGCCTTCATCCCACTTTCCCAGTTACAGTGACGGAGACAAGAAGGGGTGTCATGGAGCCAACTCAGCTTCCTTAATTTTCTGATTAGAAGTCTAGGTCCGGGGAGGCAGCAGAACAAGCTGACAATAGAGTCCAGGTGTTGCTGCTTAAATTCCTCTGGGAAGCAGAGACAGAGAAGAAAACCAGCCTGCTGAATGAGGATGCTTTGCAAATCAGCTCCTGTGGATGGGTGAAGGCAACTGAATCAGGCACAGAAGGAGGCTGAGCTGCCTCCCAACTCCACATATGGGGTGGCCTGAGAAGGGGCCTGCTGTAAAAGCTGTATCCACCAGTGACTGGAGTCAGGCAATTCTTTTTTGTTGTTGTTTTGAGACAGGGTCTCGCTTTGTAGTTCAGGCTAGCTCTGAGCTCACTCTGTAGCCCAGGCAAGCCTCGAACTCAGCAATCCTTCTGTCTCTGCCTCCCGAGTGCTGGGATGACAGACGTGAGCCACCATGCCCGGCACTGTGGTATGTGGTATTGATTGCTGGTGGGCGTGAGTCTCCACACCCAGCACTGTATGTGGTTTCCGGGGATCAAACTCAGGACCTTGCTCTTGCAAGGCAGGCACCGGACCCACTGAGCTAAATCTCCGGACCCTGGAGTCAGGCAATTCTTAAAAGAAGGCTACAAGACACATAGGACATTTGCTTTAGGGACAATGAATGAGCTCAGAAAAAGCTCAATCCCTGAGGGATATTTAGTGTTCTTCTGCCTCAGACCTCAAGGATGTGGGCTTATATGTTGAACCAAAAGAGCTAAATAAACAATCCAGTGAAACTACATGGAGATCATGCACCTAGGATCATACATCATAGAGATTTCTGAATAGGAGAACAAAAACCAGGATAGGATAACTGTACCAAATATCTATAAGTATCCATTGCACAATTGTGTGTACCTTAATATTTTTTATGTTTTTTGATTAATGTATATATAAGCACATATTAAGTGATTATATATGAGATATAAACTACTTATCTTTCCCAATAGATCTGCTATATCATAATAATTTTTCCCTCAGTAGTCAGAAAAGAAATAGAGAATTAGAGAAAGAAGAAATTTGCCAAGTTTTATTAGCATTCATAGCATTAAGAATTATGATGTGATTTGTGCTATTCTGAGTTAACAAAGAAACACCCTCAGGGTAAATAAATGACTGAAACTAAGAATTAGAAGATGCAGTAAATCACGAATGTTCACAATCACTTGAGGAAACCTCTGACATCTGCTGGAACCATTGGAGAGATTGGGAACCATCTTGCTCAAGACCCTAATGTAGGTCATGACTGTGGCGCACAGAAGCTAATACTTTGTTAATAGTTCCTGGGAGTCTACAGAATCCAAACCTACTATAACCCGAAGGAAAAATATTACATTTGATGGCTGATGACACAGAGTAGCAGTTAAAAAGGTGATTTTTTTATATGTGGCAAAGGAAGGAAATATTCAAAAAGTCACTACAATGATACTTGTATTTCAGTGGGGCACAAGAGCCAACTGTAAGATCACCCTGAGTCAAAATGAGAAGTATAATTTGAACCAAAAAATAAATAATAGTGGATTATAAATCCGAGTACAAAACAGATATCTATCAGTCCTTACTGACATAAATAATTAGTTACATAAATGAATGGAGAAGACTGACAGTTTTTCCTTGAGAAATATTTCAATTAACTTGGGGAGATACTGTGTTCTCAGATAAGCACATGCCCACCCCAAGTATGGCTTGCAATAATGATTTCTGCCAAAGAGTAAAGAATCAAAAAGGGCACAAAGGGTGAATTTAACAGTGGAGAAACAACACTCATTAACTTATCTGGCAGTCAAGGTCAAAATCAAGAGGAATACATCATGCTGATTCCCTTGATATGATATAAAAACAATGGCACTTTATTTTTGAAGTCCTATCGCTTCTCGGCCTTTTGGCTAAGATCAAGTGTATTTTTGAAGTCTTCCTCCCCAAATCCTAATCTAATCATAAGAAAAAAAACACCACTTAAATCCCAATGGAGGAATAAAAGACTTGTATTCAAAATTGTCAAGGACATTCAGAAAAACCGTCTCTTCGAAGAGAAGGCAAACAGGTATGACAACGAAGTACATGTGATATTCTGGATGAGACATTGGAGCAAGAAGAAAATACACTAAAGAAAAACTAAGGAAAGAAGAATAAAGTATGAATTTTGGTTGATAAGATAGCAACATGATATATACTAATGTGATATGTTCAAGTGGAGAAACTGGGAACTGTATTATCATTAAAACTCTGCTGAAAATCTGAAACTCTTTTGAGATATAAAGTGTACTATTTTTGGCAACTTTTCCATGAAAATGTCTGTAGTACAGAGGGAAAAAAGTAAGCCATAAGAGTTTTATATATACATAGTGTTTTACTTTCTAAAAATAAAACACAGGACCAGGGATTTAGCTCAGTGGTTCCTGTGTCTGCCTCGCAAGCACATGGTCCCGAGTTCGATCCCTGGTACCACATACCACGCAGTACGGGATGTAGTGGCTCATGCCTGTCATCCCAGCACTTGGGGGAAGCCAGAGGCAGGAGGATTGCTGTGAGTTTGAGGCTTGCCTGAACTAGAAAGCAAGACCCTGTTTCAAAACAAACAAACAAACAAATAAAATGCATACTAGAAAAATTCCCATAGGAATGTGACAAAATTTGATAGTAGCTGTGCTTATGATGATGCTGATTATCCCTCTCCATTTATCTTTTCATCATTTTTTTTTTGAGACAGGGTCTCGCTTTGTCATTCAGGCTGACCCTGAGCTCACTGTGTAGCCCAGGCAAGCCTCGAACTCAGCAATCCTCCTGTCTCTGCCCCCCGAGTGCTGGGATTACAGGCATGAGACACCACACCCAGCACTGTGGTATGTGGAATTGATTGCTGGTGAACGTGAGTCACCATGCCCAGCATTGTATGTGGTTACTGGGGATCGAACTCAGGACCATTGCCCTAGCGAGGCAGGTGCTGGAACCACTGAGCTAAATCTCCCACCCTCTTTTCATCAATTTTGTTTACTGCTGTGTATTAATTTTATAATAAAAAAGACAGAAAAATAAAGGAAGAAGCTGTCTATGGATGACAGAACAAAGAAGTGAAGAAGCATACGGCAGAATCTGGGACATGTCCCTTTGATAAAACATTTTTAAAGAAACACAACACTGAGAGTCATAAAAAAAAATTGAAAACAAGAATAAAATCAAAGCAAAGTAATATTTGCAGTGAAAGTCTGTTTTTAATAGCTAGAGCACAATTTTTCTTGTTTTCTGGTGCTATAGTGTCCAGATTTACATAGGAATTATGTTGGTGTGCACATTTCACAGTATGAATTATACCTTATGGTATGTATAAACTTATTTTGGAAGTATGTTTATAGTAAATGCTGCAAGTTTCTGAAACAAAAATGCTTTATATTATGTTTATATAAAATTTTAAGTAAACATTATGGTTTATTCTACAGTGCATGTTCATATTCTTTATCTTTTATTCATACATCTGCATGGGTGTGTAATTGAAAGCTCTCTTCAAAAATAGTAGCCAATGCACTGATAGTTTTCTGATTGCTTCAGTGTCTCTGATACTAGACCATAAAATTGTGTTTCTTAAAAATGATTCACAAGGAGCACAGGAAGAGAAATCTTGGAAGCCCACTATTCTTTACAGTAGAAGTTCATGCTAATTTATGAAGATTCTTGACATAAATAACCCAGAATATTTCATATTTTAGTTAGATGCTTATGTGAATATCTGAATGAATGCCTCCCCTATGTCCCTGAATTAAAAAAACTCTTAACATAAATAATCAAAGGCAGCTTAGTGATTATTGTTGAGCTCAAATGCATTTATCTGCTGAGAAATAATTGTCAATCCATGTATTGAATCATGTTTAAATGGAACATTGAGTGAAAACCACCAAATCCATCTTTATTAGTTTTCACATCTTTTATAAACTGGATATCCGTGATCTCTCAGGTCACTTTTACACCAAGGTTTAGAAGCTCATGTGTGTTTTTAAATTAATATGATTATCACCATTAAAACCACTTCAACATAATTATTTTAAATGTGATGCTTTTCCTGGTCAAATTCATTTTATCAGCCTGTGTGTTCCTTTAATAATGTAATAATGAGTACCATCCTTGCTGCAATCAACAAGACGGTGTGGTGTGCTCTTTTTAATCAAAGATGCTGCAAATAAGAAAATTAGACATCAAGAAAGAAAATGGATCGTTTTCATTATAAAGCTTGCATCAACACGAATTAGACTGTGTACACAAAGCTATATCTCACAGCACAGAAATACACATCATAAAATTCAGCTGGAACTAGCTGACCTTTCAGTATGTTTTTCAGCAGTCTAACTTTGACCTTTCCAGATTAGACTCCTGAACTTGCCACATGCCACGGATTGCCAAATAAGTGCCTGCAATGAAAGCCGCTGTGGGGTTGCTATAAACTGTTTCCCTAGCCGGGGACGACAAGCTCTTAAAGGCACTGAGCACTCTAATGGAAAAAATTCTGTTTACTTGTAGGAAGCAAGAGTTCTTGCTTGAAGAGACTCATCAGGTCTTGTATTTGCTAGCAATTTTAATTGAAGACAATATCCAGAGGTGAAACTACTGTTCAGCCAGCTGTTTTTCTTGCCATTCTGTCATATTAATTGGAATTGCCCTAATATTTTCATTGTTGAATTCACTTGACAGAATCACTAAATTACATTAAAGTTGCTTAAGCATTAATTCTGGGAGAGGCAATCTCCAGACTTGAGCAGTAGGAGGCAACACATGACCCGATGCGTGAGAAGAATCATTTTACAATTCTCTAACAATGAAACATACCATGTGCCAGTGAGGTGTAAAATTTCACCTCATACTCATATCAGTAACATGGGCTATTTGTTTTGAAATAAATATTTACTCTGAAAATACAACAGAATATTTATTAGCAATTTTCTACTATATATTCTTGTCTCCCATGAGACAGGGCCTGGCATTTTTGCTTCTTTTGTGCATGTTCAACTGTATAATTAACAACATGTATTACGAGTAATAAAGTTTCAGTTGTGTTTTTGAAAAAAGCAATTCTGACGAAAAACGCTCTTACGGTTTGTACATTACACTATTTCAATGAACCATTAGACATTTTCTAGAAATCTGAGCTAGCTCACCGAGTCTTCTCCTAGCGTCCTTCTGCTGAGAGTTAGCCAGGGGATGGGATGGACTTTGTTGCTTTTCTTGTACTCACACACTGGAGGGAAAAGCCTGGGGTCACTGCTGGTTCTCTTTGTGGCTTTCTTGCTAAGTGCCTGATCACCTCTGAACTATTCAAACATGCCCTGCATTTTCTCTGCTTTACTTCAAAGTCAGACTGTTTCATAGGCAGGCTATGCCATCCCTCACGTGGGTCTCCCTACCTGTACTCTGCCATTAAGTGACCTATCTGTGGTGCTGTTTTGAAATTCCACAACTGTTTCCAAGAAAGCGCCATAGGTGAAACTTAAACACCATTTTTTGATCACTGGAATTGGGTAGGAACTCAATAAATATTGACTGCGTCCTTTCTATAGCTCATACAGCTTCTGTGCTATCTTGGTGATGCATGGTGTGGTAGGAAAGGTTGATTCTTTCACAATGCCCTTAAAGATTGTGCGCTGGCTTTATCATTTTCCTTTGCTTCCTTAGTTTTCCTGGATGATAACAGTTGCTTTGAGATTATTATTTTAGTGTGCACTGGAACACTGACATATTACACGCCAAACTTCTAATATTAGCTATTTCTCACTGAGAAATTTGACAAATCATTTTAATTACTTTATTTTCCACAATTTTATAATTCACATTAAATTATGAAAATATTTGATAAACTTTTTAAAAAAGTCAATGATCCTCATGACCATGTCATGTGTTTCATAAGAGGAACTTCTTAAAACAGTCTCTTCCCTTCATGAATACTAGCTGCACTTAACTTCTGTGATGCTGTAAATCTAAAATGTTTCCCCCAAAGCCTCACATGTTTGGAAGGTGATTGGATCAGAGGCCCCATATTCATCAGTGGAAGGATCCACAGATGAGTTTAGTAACTGAGTGTGCTCGTAGGAGGAAAGGCCTGTGTGGAGGTGGATCCCTGGGGTGGGGCTTGGAAAGGTGCATTCTTGTCCCCACTCCTCCTTCTCTCTCTGCTCACCCAACTCCTACCCTGTCCTTCCAGCAGACATTTCTACCTTGCAGCCAGCCAGCAGTAGACTGAACCTACTGAAAACCAAGAGTCCAAATCCACTTCTCTGCCTTTATATTGTGGGTGTCTGGTATTGTGTCCTGGCAATGGGAAAATGAGTAGGATAACTTTCTCCACGTCTTCTCTATAGGCCCCAAGATTGTGTTCTTGGGCTTTGCTATGAAGTAGACCACTTGTCCTTCTGACGTTAACAATTTAATTTGATTTGGCTCATTTTCTATCTCATGCTGAACATTTATGAAATAGCAGAACTCTCCATTAGTGAGGTTTCTACTTAAAAGCAAAGTCATGGTATAAAATTGCATTTGTTCTGTTATCTTTACAACATAGACACACACACAATTGATTTACTACTGATATTTATTCAGTCTAGTCCTAACAAAGTCAAATAGCTTCTGGAATAGTATGAGGAACGTAATCTTTGATCTTTATGTTTTTACAACCTTAATTCTGTGCAAGTTGTAGAAAGAGGTAATTTCAAGTGCTACTTGAACTTGGAGTGTGAGCCTTTGGAGAGTTTGCAGTCTTTTAGAGACAAGATTTACCCTGAGAATATTTAGAAGAAAATGTTTTGCATGTATACAATAGAGTTTTATATTTTCAGCACAGATTATGTGAGGCAAGAACATATACAAAGAGAAATCACAGAAAAGAGAGACAAGAAAGAAACAGTGGTTTCTTCAGGAGAAAAGACAAATTTATTGCTAAGGGCTATTTGACTTTAATTGGTTTTAGAGGAAGCAGACCAAATAGCAGTCCTGGACCATTTACATATCCATTATTTTACCAAAATTTATTGTTCTTTTCTACTACTCTCATCCTTTCTATCACTTTAATAAGGAATCATCTCTGACCATATTATAAAGATTGTGAATTCTTACCATCAATTAGATAAAATATCTACAAATATTTTTCTTCCATTTCAATATATTTTCAAAAATCTTTCTTATTCTTTCTCTCATTGTACTGATCTCAACAGAATAAAAGTTTCCCTTTCACAGCCTTTACATCTATAAATTGATTCAAACTCCATTGTTGGGCTTGCTTTTGTCAAAGAAATGCAAAATTCTGTCCATTTCTTAGCACCTTATCTGTCTTTTCAATGAGAAAGAACTCTAGCACTTTCTGTCCTCCATGATGACGCCAGTGACATTTTCGATGTATCTGAGTACATATATGGATATCTGGCTGAGAAAAAGGTTAAAATACAGTCGCAAAGATTCAGGATGCATTAAGAGTGAAAAGGCTAATCAAATCTCAGACATATGCGCAGCTGACTCTTTGAACTAGGCTTCAGACACACTTGCCTAGGAGTAAAATAATGTTCGTAATGGGCAGACTCACATTTACCTGAAACATGGTTCCATAACCTGTGCTAAAGTTCTGTAAAATGAACCTTTCCCTTTGGGCCACCTGGAGAGTGAGCCTGCCTCCAGTCCCCTTCGTGCAAGGCAAGCCAGCTCCAGCCTTAATCAAATTCCTGCTTAACGAGTGATGGATTTTCCAGCAGGGTGTAAAAGCTATCAATACAACTGCTTGGTAAAATTTCAAAGCATGTTTTCAAGACTGCTTGAATCTGCTTTCCCTGGACATGGTCTTAATTAGCCCCAAATAAATATCATTTTCTTTGTTCTCAAATAAGTTGATTTTATTCTCAGTTCATGGTCTTATCTTTTCTAAGGTTTTGATGTTGATCACTCTCTCTCTCTCTCTCTCTTGACAATTTACACACGTCTACAGATGTAGAATAAAAGACCATGAAAGAATTCATATTTAGATTTCTTCTCAAATCGGTAGTGTATTTTTTTTTTTTTGAGACAGGGTCTTGCTTTGTAGTTCAGGCTGGCCCTGAGCTCACTATGTAGTCCAGGCAAGCCTCAAACTCAGCAATCCTCCTGTCTCTGCCTCCCGAGTGTTGGGATGACAGGCATGAGCCACCATGCCCGGCACTGTGGTATGTGGTATTGATTGTTGGTGGGCGTGAGTCTCCACACCCAGCATTGTATGTGGTTACCGGGGATCGAACTCAGGACCTTGCGCTTGTGAGGCAGGCGCTGGAACCACTGAGCTAACCCTCCGGCCCTCTGTAGTGTATTTTTATTACTACATGGATTTCTTTATGTCCCTCTGATATTAAATGTCAGGCTTGAAGCCTGTTGGGTAATAATTGCCCACTTGGAGATTTTCCCTTTATTTAATGACATCTCTCAAAAATAAGGACAGAGATCATCCATACTGTTGCATATCAATAGTTATTTCCTCAGCTCTTCCTACCTGTGATAACTCATAGCAGCCACATCATATGCAATTTTTTTTGCCTCTTAATTTTTCTTTTTTTCTGTTTTGAGCAGCTATGATGGCTTGTGTCTAAATCTCCCACTCAGGCTCCTAGGTGGGCCTTTTCAGAGTGGGCTGGTGCTGGGATTAAGGATATGTGATAACTAAATTAGTCCTTGATCAGAATTAGCATAGTCCTGGGAATGGCTGAAAGGATTTACTGAAAACAAAGCCTATTTTGAGTATGGTAGCATTTTGTCTGAGCCATAGGAAAAGTAACCAAGACATTAACTAAGAGGATTAGAGAATTTCTGGGGGACATTTTTTTTTTCAGCCTGCTTCTGTCTAGCTTTGGTGTGCTTGATATTCCTTTTGGTAGGGTATGGATCAAAAGTAGAATAATTTAGAAAAGAACACATAAAACTTTGGATACAAGCACAGGAGCGGACTGTTCTGTTGACAAAGTGTGACAAGAGCTGAAAAGTTGACCTTTCCCGATCTACTCCTTGTCTCGAAGGGTAGAATTTTCTGGAAGGGAGAGGTTGGAACAAGACACACAGCCTGGTGAGAACAGATCTGTTGCCACGGTTACAGAGTGATGAGTCAGAGTGACCCATGGCTCTCAGTTCCGGAGCAGTTTAGACTTCAGAGAGGAATAGTTTATAAAGGTTAGAAATAATCAGACAGAAGCTCCTTTCTCCCCTCGTATCTCCTAGGTGAAGTTAAGAAAATAGCATTTATATACCTCTGCCCTTTCTCCTTCTCCTTTTTCTGGCACCTTCACAAACCACTGCTCCTTCTCCAGAGCCCAAATCTCTGCCCACCCCCCACACCCATGTCCCACTCTTTCTGTGTAGATTGATTTTATGTACCTTTGCAGAGTCATTTTGCCTTTCCTCCAACTCTTTCTAGTCTTCCTCTTCTTGATTTTGCTCCCCTTAAGAATCCCATGACTTTTAGATGACACCAAATGTATATCTTGAAAATGAAGTAGTATTAAAAAAAGATAAATAAAAAGTAGACAGGAAATAAAAACTGTAGTTTAGCCGGGCATGGTGGCTCACGCCTGTAATCCCAGCACTTGGGAGGCAGAGACAGGAGGATTGCTGAGTTCAAGGCTTGCCTGGACTACATAGTGAGCTCAGAGCCAGCCTGAACCACAAAGCGAGACCCTATCTCAAAAAGAAAAAAAAAAGCCAAAAACTATAGTTTAAAGGACACAAAAATGATTGATGGATAAAATGGTTTGTCCCTTCCAGAAAATTTCAAATTTTTTTTTCCTGGGAGGGTAAGGAAGGATTCATTGATTATGGTTTAAGTGGACACACGTGCTTTTTCACCTGTAAAACGCTCTCTTCCCACACAGGTTTCTACCCTCAAGGAAGCAGCACTACGAAGTGGGCTTTTTGTCACTAAACTTTCTAGCCCAGCAAACAGGCAGACGGATGGACAGCAGCAGCATACGTCCTAGATGGTCCATCTCAAAGGTATCTCCAAGCTCTCATAAAAGTCCCCAACACCAGACCATCAACACCCTGCTCTGTGAACAACCATACTTCTAAGTGTGCGGTTCTCTCTCAAGCCCTCCCATGGCTCTTACAGATTCACCCAGCAATGCTTTTCCATGATGTAAGTCAGTGAACCTATGATCTGCCTCATGAGTGGGCCCAGTGGTGTCTCCTGCTCCCTCTTGACTGATTTCCTCTAACCTCATTTGGTGGTAAAAAGGTGATGGTGATGGGTGAGAAGGAACTGCTGATTACCGTGGAAATGCTTGGTTTCCCTTTTTCCACTAGGGGGAAAAAGTAGTCTGTGATCCTTTTAGTATATTGTATATCATCACTCTAGATGTGCCAGAATATCAATGAATTACCCAAAAGGCCTTGCAAACTGTGTCGATGGAAAAATGAAGCTGTAGCAGGACAGAAGAACCATTCTGATATCTGCTGCCCCTGCTAGATATGCTGGTGTTCAGAGACATTCGAGACCAGAACCTTGTATCAAGTGGACTATTCAGGGAGTTTAAAATAATAAAATATTGGAATAAATCTGAAGTATTTCTAGTTTACATATTCATAGGTAGCTCCTCCCACCACTGTGGAAGCAAAAAAAATAGTTCTTTTTAATCTCTCAGTTGCTCAATAACCACGTTGAACATACTAACCCTATATATTTGAAAAGTAATTCAATTATGAAGTGGCTTTTACTAGACAATATGTAATAAATGAAGTGATATTACTCTTGGAGCCTTCATTAGTGATCTTTAAACTTTCTACATAGCTGGTATGCCTATTATCCTAGGGCTTGCTTTAACCATTAAGTTTTTCATTCTTCCATTTTATGTGCTAGGAAAAATTTTGGCATTACATTTCAACCTGTTCATTACATTTAAAATATTTCTGTCATTTGCAGTCTCTAAGAGCACTTTCTCATTTTCTAAATAGTTCTCTTTTAGATAGTTATTAATAGATGCATAACTTCTTTTAGTTTTCTGAAGACACTAAAGTTTATGTTTTTTTTTTCCTCCTTCCAGTGTCTTTTTTCCCTACTCGATTTCCTTCATTTCTTTTTATTTTGTCACACTTCTGTGTTTCATGTTGGAGATATCCCTTAACTCGTTGATGATCCTTGAATGTTCATTCATATTTAGGCTTCCACAGAAAAACACTAGGTAGAAAACTGAATCACTGAGGAGATGTAGTTGATTTTAGGTTTTCCTAAAAAGTGATCAGGGCCAGGGCAGGTTGATTCACAGAGATCTCACATTTGTTGCTGATATTTATTATTTATTTTTAGCATCTTTATTTTCTGTCAAGAAAATTCTTTTAGTTTTGCAATCAGAAATTAGAAATCTGGCATCTAGTGTCCTGGATCAAGCAAAGTTGAGGAGCTGAAAGTCTCAGGGTTTAATGTCCAGGCTTTCGCTTGAACAATTTGTCCTTTATAGATCCTGAGTATCTCCTGGCCCCTCTCAGCCACTCCCAGCTCTGGCTAGTGTCACAGAATAAGTGCTTTCTCTCATGTAACTCCATTAAAAAAAACAACAAGAACTTTTGCAGGATGGGAAAAGGAAATTTATGGCTTCAGAACCTCAAGCTTCAGTCTTGAGTGCAATGTCCCCTCATGCAGATGTGTAATCTTAACTCAGCTTAGATTTTGGTCTCATGTCTCCAGCCCCCAGCGTCTGTGGGTCCACGTGGATCAGCAGAGCCATTCATATGAATCGTCTTCTTTTTCTAGTGGCCTCTGATCTGCTCATTCAGTTGTCATCACTTCAACTTCAAAAGGATTGAAGGCCTTCTGCCTTTCATATCACCCTTTCCCCTTTCCCTCTGGATCTATACCCATTATTTCACAATAATTTTCCTGAAATTTGTGAAAGGTCTATATATTTTTAATATGCTATGTTTAATTATAAACACTAAATGTTCTTGTACAAGTCTACAAACATTTGTGTAATTATATTTTAATTCCTGGTACTGCAGCTAAACAGAGTAAAATTATTTTATTTCTGTAAAATAGCACAGATCATATGAATAACAATACTTATCCATTTGAAATTATAAAATAATATTAAACAATCCTTCAAAGGATGTATTTGTGAGTCATGGGAACAGTGAAATTAGATAAATAGTTCATTTGTCCTTGAAAATAGGTTTGTGTGTGTGTATCTCTGTATGTATATAGGTGGATTGAGAATTAATTCTAGGAAAACAAACGTAGGAACAGCTTATCTGTTAAGTTTTATCTTACACTGTAGAATAGAGATATATTTCTTTGCTCTGCAAGCTTTATTTCCTAGCTGATCTGGGAGTAACGACCTAACCTACTATTATTTCTTTAAATAATGTTTTCTTTGAACCTACGTTAATGAGGTAAAGCATGGCGATCTGCTCATTACAATTCTAAAAATCGTGTGATAAAGGTGCTGTCAGAATGTGTAGGCAAAGGGACCACCCGCAAAGTAAGAGTGGTCACTGCCCAAATCCAGGTCCTCGCCAGGGCATTTCCACGTAACCGAGCTCTCACCTGCTCATCACTACCTTTTCTTGAATCGAAACTATGATTTCAGTGAAATCAGAAAGATACATTAAAGGCATATGAGGACATGGCCAGACGCCATGCATGACAGGCGTGAGCGGAAAAGGGTAAACTTTTCCACTTTCACAACGTGTTGAAAGCAGAGCCACAGGATGCCCTGCTGGTTCAGAACTACCTGGGGAAAAGTATCCCTGCGGTCGCCATCCAAGCATCCAGAGGCTGCTGCAGCTATCCTCGAATGGGGCCGGGTGGCTCTCAAGTTGGCATCAGACTTTCACGTCACTGACACTGTGCTGATTTTCCAGGCATGCGTGAGGCGGGAGTTCTTGAGTTATTCTCAGAGGTCAGGCAATATGTCCCTGAGAGAGTGACATACGAAGCCAAAGGTGTGGTGGAGATCTCGGAAAGGTGGAGATGCCAGGAATGTGCAATGCCTGCGGTGGAAAACAAGAGCGTGTAGAGATAGCCCGAGAAAGACTGTGAGAGCTGAAACCGGCAAAGTCATAGGGGTGCGGGTGTCTAAACCCTTTGGAGCTCACATTTCCCCTCCAACAGCCCTGTGTGCTAGATACGGAATAGTCTTTTGTCCTCATGTTGAGAACTTTGTTGTTTGCCTTAAGACCAATATCAGTCCATCTGAAGATTACAAGTAAGAGGAGTCCTAAAAAGAGTTAACGTTGAAGCCTCCAACATCTCTGGATCCAGGTAACCCTGAACACCAGTAGTCTAGTATGAGGAGTGCATTAGCCAAGGAAAACTTGACCAAAGCAGAACCTTTGGAAAGCTATCAATGTGGTCTTTTGAAGGAGGCTGGTAGTTTGGGCTGTAACAACACAAATGGAGAAGTAGAACGGAAGATTCTGGAGTTGTTATGTAACATGAAAAATGATGGTGCTCACTAATGGAGTAGATTTGGGGGACTTTGTAGTAGTTAAAGAAGGATATGTCAAGAATTGAGGTACAACTGTTCATCTTGTAGAAATTGATGAATGTTGGTGCTAGTCATTGACAAGTAGACTACAGGAAGACCCAGATTAAATATAGGAGTTATGATACCTTTAAGATATCTAAATCACTGTGTCAACTAAGCAGGTAGCCATATAAATCTACCATTCAGAAGAGCAAAATGGGTTGAAAAGAGAGATTTGAGAAATTTCTGCATAGGGAAAATGATTAAAGCTGTAACTGGAGTTGAAATTTGCTAGAGTACACAACTGTGTACCTGAAATTGACAATGGATTGAGCTTCAAATGGGGACGAGCTTCAGCAGCAAAGGAAGGATGCCTCCAGTCTTCCATTTTGCTTGAATGGACAGGTAATGGGTAATACAGAAAGATGTGTGAGGTTAGAACATTTGGAGTTTTTAGTAACCAGGACTACCCACACATAGAGCTAGAAATGCTAAAACAAACTTCTGTGTGAAACCCTTTCATTGCACCAAGCATGAAGTTGATTACCAAACTGAGTCCAGTGAAACAGAGAAGCCATATATTCAGGTTATGGGAATAAGTTTATTCCTATTGACAGATAGCAAGGGAAAGAAGGAAGCTCAGCATCCTTGTGAGCTTCTTTGAGGGCTTTAGATATCTGCTCAAAGATGAATTCTTGTCTGCTTAGCCACCATTTCCACCCCTGATGAGTGGCCTTGAAAGGCCAGCAGGGCCAAGTTGTTCAGCTCATGAGCAACACGAGTTTTAGAAAGACTTCATCTCTGCTGCCCAGAGCAGCATGGATCAGGCCCACCCCAAACCCAGCTTCTTCTCCACATCTCATTTCCTGTCTTTATTCTTTATTTCACCTCGTCATACCTCATAGGAGATCAGGACTCACTGCAAGCATTCTAGTGATGTCTTCTTTGCTTGTTCCCTACAAAGCCTGGGTTGCTTTAACCACTCTGTTTCTGTCTCAAGATGTTTCACTTCCAGGACATTCTGCAATTACTTTTTTTAAAAAATTGAATTCTTTATTGGTGCATTTTATATACAGCTTGAAATCTTCAAGCATGAACAAAAAGAGAACTTGTCCAAAGCCACCTGAAAAATTCCCTGTATTGATTTGTCACTAAGCATCTCATTCATATGAATGCGTTTTAAAAGTCAGGGAGGTACTACTATTACCTCCATTTTAAATATAAGGACATAGAAGTTCAGAGTAATTTGTTGTGAACCACAGAGTTACTAATCAGTGGAGTCAGAAGGTATCCTTACACAAGCACAAAACAATATTCTATGTGAAACACTGTGTTAAGCTGGTTTTTACTACAGAAGTCTAAAGATAGGATAGAAGAGATTGTGGAATATAAATTCAACAGTGGCCAATGTTGATAAGTGTTAAATCATGAGCTATAGAATAGAAATGTACATAGAATAATGAGAAGACGATGGTGAGACAACAGCTAAAGACATTTGCGCAGACAGCAGAGTCAGTGGTGATAAATGTATGGAATGTGTGCTGCAGTAAGCTGTTCGTATCACTGAAGGCTCTCAATGGAGAAGAACAAGAAACACCTGAAAAATTGCTACAATGATTAAATTTATCTGGCTGTACTCAAATGCCTTAGATCTGTATAGGAGATTCCTAAAGAATAGGTCTGGCTGTTTCTTAGTGGGTCATGGATGTATGACCTTGGGATCTAGGCCTGATTCCTCACCACCCCCATCTTCTCTGGCACTTCTCTTCCTGGCCTCCATGAGCTAAGTAGTTCTGCAACCTTTCATGTTGAAGTTTCTGCATTACAGCCAGGTGACTATGGATAGAATCTCTTTAAAATGTGAGTCACATTAAAGTTTTCTCTATTAAATTGTGATGTTCTGTACTGTGTCTCTTTGACAAGAAAGATGAATAATAGAGTGACACAAGTGAAAGACATAATGAATAGTTACAAAATAGTGACCAAATGTCAAATATAATTCACAACATTCACTTATTAACATTCACACATTAACCCTATAAATCAAAAAACGCTAAATTGTTGAATGAGAATAGTGATACCTATCTGAGAATTTCTACCAGAATTAAAATAATGCTCATCATATACTTGCCTAACTTAATGTACTTATTCAATTTTTAAAATTGGAAATACTGATAGAAATTGCTTTAGGATACCACGTGAGAGGCAGTACATGTAAGATATTTTTTCTCTATGTTTCCTGATTAAGATTATTATTTAAAAAATCCTGCCTAAAAATGGTAGATATAGACTTGAGCATCTCTTTTAAAGCTTATGTACCTATAGTTCCCTAAGTTGTCAAAACAAAATAGAAAGTTTTTTTTTGGAATTATTCTAATATGGTGATAAAATGATTGACTGTTTACTATACAATTAGGAGAATACCGAGAAGCCTCTTTGCACATGGGGGCAGTCTGGGTGGGTTTTCCAGTGTGCAGAGTCCAGCGGTGTTTCTCAAAATGACTACAGTATCTCTCTACATCTTGGTTCCCTCTGGTGCATACCAAGACTGTAACCTACGTCTCAGAAAACTGGCTGCCTGTTGGGTTAGGCTGTTTCTGTCTTTCTTCCCAAATTCTCTTTCCAGGAGCCAATCTTCTCTTTCTCGGTTTTTAATCATGAAAGGTGGTATTCTATTGTTCAATGGTTTTCCTCTGGAGACTAACAAATATTTATTTTGCTTCCTGTGTATAATTCTGCCAAATTTCAGGCATTGTAATCACAAATGCCTAGTTAGATTTCCCAAGAAGAAAGGATTACTTCTTTCTACACTTAATTTTGTTTTGATATGCCTCCACTTTTCATGAATGAATGAAACAATTTACTGGTAGCATCTTGTTGAAGAGAAAATCAACAAAGCGAGTCTGTAGTGGAATGCAATCAGTAACTAAGATGGCATTTGCAGTCGCATTCCAAGATCCTCAGTGAGGTTTCTTGTCTTTCTTCCCAACCAGCCTATTTGCTCCCAAACCACTGAAAGATAAATACAGCGCAGGCAGAATTCCATTGCTCTTTTTTTTTATTATGTATTAGTGCATTATTGGTGTGTATTTTCTCTTCTGCTTTTATTTGCCTTATAATTTACAAGTGAAAATAGGTATAAGAAGAGAAAATCATTTTAGATAACTTCTCAGAGCTCAATTTAGGAAAGCAAAAAAGAGTTTTGTGAAATGGCTTTGAGAAGACACTGTGGTTATTTCTCATGGTGTCTGGAGATGGGAACGTTCAACTCTGCTCCACCACTGGATGACATACCATACGGGTTTACAGTGGAGAAAGGCAGGCAGTGAAATAAATGTTCACTACAATTTAGGAAGGAAGCTAAAAAACTACTATCAAATCATTGAAATAAATTTTCTATCAGAAACAAAGTAACTTGAGTCTTTAGACTAAAGTTAAGGTAGAATTTTATATTTGTCTAAAATTTTTAGTCTCCTAGTAGAATGGTCACAAACTTCCGCCAATGAAGGCTAAAAACAACATCGGAATGGGACTGTGTTCATGTGCTTGTGTGGGATGAGAGGAAAGGTAGAGTGTGGAATCCTAGAGGGGACAGCTGGATCTTCCTGGGCAGGAGTCCTCTGGGGGGTGCTGACCAGTAGCACTGAATAACCAGGGTGCACAAATAATGGTCCCCGAAGAAGAGACAAATTGTGGGGCTGGAGGGTTAGCTCAGTGGTTCCAGCGCCTGCCTCGCAAGCGCAAGGTCCTGAGTTCGATCCCCGGTAACCACATACGATGCTGGGCGTGGTAGTTCACGCCTGTAATCCCAGCACTCGGGAGGCTGAAACAGGAGGATTGCTGAGTTCGAGGCATGCCTGGACTACATAGAGAGCTCAGGGCCAGCCTGAACTACAAAGCAAGACCCTGTCTCAAAAAGGAAAAAAAAAAAAAAGACAAATTGTGAGGCTGCTGTCTGAAGATGATTATCTCACTTGTGTCTCAGTTTTTTCAAAACTTCAAAAGTACTAGAGAAAAGAGAGAAGCTAGGTGGTACAATGCGTTGATAATACAAGAGGTGCAAATGTAGAATTTAATACTGAGAAAAATAGTCTTTACTATTAATTGATCATTATTTTAAAAAGTAAATTGTGATATATTTTATGCTCAATTTTCAGAGTCAAGCTCATTGGTAACTGAAAAACACAGAAAACTTGAAAATTTTAACCATAATTTGAAATAAATTCTGACTCTGAAGTCCCAAGCAGAATATATTCAGTAAATTAAATTTTAACCAAACATGTCTAAAGTAGGTTGTTAGGATTAAGATTTTCAATTTTATTTCTACAAAAATGGCCTGAGCTGTACAATTCTGAGACTTTTGCATAAAAATGTATGAACCAGGGTGAAGCTTTTTAAGAAATGTTCCATATGACTGACCAGCAATATTTCCAGCAAACTTCATATCACAGGACAGAAAGTCCTTTTATTACTGTAATTATTTCTTTTGCATGTGTTTTTTTTTTTTGTAATGAGAAAAACCAAGGCAAGTATAAACTTGAAAGCTTGGAAAAGAAAATTTATAATAAATTTAATTATAATTATAATTTATAAGGAATTTACAATAAAAATTCAAAGAAAGAAAATATAAGGCCAATCACATGAGACTAAAATAGTTTATCCCAAAACCTTCAAAGTACTCTTGTTTTCTTATTAGTTTCAAATTAATTTAGCTTAAGTAATATAAGCAATTCGATTCTCCCTGTTAATGATATCCCAGTTGTGTTATGTATTTTATATTATGAATATCTTACTAGTAAAAGATGACAAGAAAAAGTATCTAGTCAAATTTATTTAAAATATATCTTTAACTTTCCTTTGGGAATTTATAATTTTTTTTCTCATAAGGCTGCTTTTACCTTCATACTGATCCCTTAAATATGCAATTAAGATATCCCTACTATTGAATAACTGGCAATATGTTTTGCTTCATAATCTGATATTGTCTATTGGATGTTTTATCTTTTGGGACATCTTTATAAAAGGATGGGTAATGATCCTTCATTTCTGTTCATTTTCTCCTTATGCATACACAGTTATGTTAGAACACTTTTTTTTGTTAAAAAAGAAACTATGTTTTTATCTATGCCTATTTGAAGAGAGCCCTAGCAAGAAATAAGAGAGCTAATTATACATCATTTAATAAAACTGTCAATCAGAAGAAGCAAGTTCTTCACTAGTGGGATTCCTCTTTCTTCCTCAAGTGAAAAAATTTACACAAAAGACTAAATAAACATTGTGAATAGGTACATGAGTAATTAAATATATTTTGAAAGGGCAAATGAGGAAAGATGCTAATATGCTTATCAATTGCCATTGTCTTCTGTATCATCCACAAATAGCACATCAGGGGTCATTGAGCATCTGCAAATCTGGAACTATATATGTCATTTTTTTTCTCTAAATTTTATGGCTTTCAAAATGAGAAGGATTAATTAATGCAAAGATTTCTAGAACTTAAGAAGTTATGAATAATAGATTTTAAGGAGAAATGAGTAAGGAGCTCCAGAAGAAAGATAACTATGGTATGAAAGGAATAAAGAATGCCACATTCAGTTAGAAGAGCTGATCGAACACCAAATTATTTATTCATCATTCGTTGAATTATAATACACTGCAATACATTATTTTTAAAAATCTAGCGATTTCTTCTCAAAATGTCTACAACGGTGCAGTGATTCTACTAGCGCTAAATGATAAACTCTGCAGCTCAACGACTTATCATGAGGGACTTTTCACTCTCACTCATAGTTCAAGTTTGCTGAGGGTGGGCGCGGGAGGCCTCGGATGCACACAGGGATCCACAGATCTAAGGTCTTGAGGGTTCTGTCCACACTGGTGCATCTCCTCTCAGCCCTCCCGTAAGGTACAGTAGCAAAGGAGAAGGACGAGCACAGAGCCTTTGGGCACTGAGAGCTTTTACAGTGCATGCTTGGTGCAAACCCAATCATGTGGTCAGAACTAAGCGAACGAGGAAATGTGATCTCCCAGGGTGCCCAGAAAGAAAGAGAAATGAGTTTGACAACAAGCTGTTTGCTATCTACTATACATAAGGGAAAGAAGAATTTTTTAAAAATCATGTTTTAGCAAAAGCAATCCTAGGGTCGGGCATGGTGGTTCACGCTTGTAATCCCGGCACTTGGGAGGCAGAGACAGGAGGATTGCTGAGTTCAAGGCTTGCCTGGGCTACATAGTGAGCTCAGGGCCAGCCTGAACTGCAAAGCAAGACCCGGTCTCAAAAAAAAAAAAAAAGCAATCCTAGGTAACAAGATAATGGCTATTACGATCCCCAACTTGAAACTATACTACGAACCCACTGTGATGAAACAGCATGGAACTTGCCAGAAAAAAAAAAAAAAAAAAAAACAAGGATCAGTGGAACAGAGCAGAAGACCCAGAACCAGACACGACCCAGGTGCACTAAGTCACCTCACCTTTGAGAAAGGAGCCAAGCACCCTCAGTAGGGGCAAGTTAGCCTCTTAACAAGTGGTGCTGGAAAAACTGGGTTTCAGTTTGCCAAGGATTAAAGCTAGATCTATCTCTTTCTCCATGCACCAAACTAAAATCAAGGTGGATTAGAGACCTAAATACTAAAACAGAAACACTAAACTTTCTGGAAATAGGTTTAGCAGAATTCTTGGAGACCTGGGCGTAGAGAAAGACTTTAAAACCCAAACCTCAGCAGCATGGGAACTAGCAGAAAGAATCAATGACTGGGATCTCATCTTACTAAAATGCTTCTGCACGACAAGAAGCAGTATCTGTGGTCTCATCTGTAAGAAAGATAGTAGGTGTTACATTCATAAGAAATATAGTAGGTGTTACATTTTCATTAAATTGTCCTTGGCAGGAATAAAATAATGTTGTGAGAAGAAAGCACTGAGTATTCCTCTAAGAGTCTAAAAACCTATCTAAAGAAGAGGCACACTTTCTGCTGTGAGGAGTACTTTTGGCTTTATTGTTTCATCAGAAGTATCAAATGTTGGATTTCAAATAAGTACCTCAAATAGTCTCTACATTCTTGCCTAGTTTTTATTCTAAAATCTTAGAAAATGCTTATTATGAAAAATAGGCTCTATTGTCAGTGTATGGAGTCATTATAACTATTAGTTGCATATTTTGAATGAATATCTTGTTTTGTTGGTAGAATTACCAAATTATTCACACAAATAGGAAATTTCATTTACATATATACAAAATTGCCTCCACCACTTGGCAGCTTGATATAGTTTATTAGCATAATGACACTAGTAATACCGTATAATATAGTTAATCTAATTGTAAGTATAACACAGCTTTGCAAAGTAGACTACACTTGATTATATTGTTCTAATTTCATTGATAAGAAAAGAAAATCATTTAGATAAACTAACTCAATATCAGTTGTAGTACTGCCAGTAGAAGAGAGAGAATTTAACTTCCTGATTCCAAGTTAAAAATCACTTTAAAATTAAATTCAACGGATCAAAATAGAATTTAATTTCCAATTCTCTTTTGTTAATTACTGAATGTTCCTTAATTATATAAACCAGTATAGGCTGAACATTTTAAAACAATCAGAGTGCAAGACAGTAATTTCAGAGGAAATGATGTAATGACAGTTAAACTGTTTTCAACTTTCACTACCCACCCGAATCTTATTCTACTTCCCATAAGCATGTGTTATTAGCACATCTTTGTGTGTTTACCTCTAGGAAATTTCTGTGCATATTCAATTGGATAACTATCTTTAATTCACTTTCTAACTTTAAAAGTAGTGCTGGCTGGGCGTGGTGGTTCACGCCTGTCATCCTAGCACTCGGGAGGCAGAGGCAGGAGGATTGCTGAGTTCAAGGCTTGCCTGGGCTACATAGTGAGCTCAGGGCTATCCTGAACTACAAAGAGAGACCCTGTCCCCAAAAAAAAAAGTAGTGCTGATGCAATTCAAAATACATAATTATATAGTTTAATGTGCATGTTGATGTCTTAAGCACTGTTAAAATGATGAAAACTTTTTTAAAAGGACATTTTATTTGGAGTGTTCTTTAAGTTTAATTTTATGATTTGTATTACTGTGAGAAAACCCCATTATTATAGCTATTCTTACATCATATACATAAGCACATGGACATAGGCATACATTCTCCTGTCCCTGTAAGAACAATTGCTATTTCAGCTTTGTAAAATCATGAAAACCACTGAGGTATGTGAGTTCCCTTAATCACACTTCTTCCCCGATACGCTTTGCCGCTGAAAGGTGGCAGAAGCTGTGCTCATTGCAAATCACCTGTAGTGATATGCAGTGGTGTTTAGAGTGCAGTCACAGTGGATTCAAATCCCCTCCAAATACATCCGAAAAATGTTGGTCTGACCCGTAATGAGCTGGTGCATGTCCACACACCACCCAGCCAGGCTGTAAGGCTTGCAGAGGGGCTTTGTTCTTTCTTAGTGAGCCTTTCCCAGTGTTCTCCCCAGACAGATGAGCCCCTTATCAGAGGGAGCAGATGGCAGCGCGAGTCTGTTTGAAATTGCAGACATGCACTTGGAGAACAGTGCCGACCATTTTTTTTTTTGTTGTTGTTGTTAAAGTGTATTACACAGGAGGACGATTGGTGTGAGAAGCCTCAGGGAGAACTTCTGAATTTTGGCTCAGAAATGTTTCTAAGGTTTTGCTTTAATGGTTCTGCCGTGTTGGGATTGAAAGTGAGGCTGTTTATTGGTCTGTGGTATTCGGATATGTGTAATACTGATAACAATTTTAGCGTTAAAAATTTCTGAACCTTTCACTAATCGTAAGTGGCTCCAGAAAAATTTACTGATACAAGATTTAACAGTTTACAAGTGTTTTCATTCACAGGATCATATTTAATTTTTAGGACAAATGATTTGTTATAAATCCCTCTCAATAGTTAAAGAAACAGAGTCAAAGAGGTAAAGGGACTTATGGTAGGACCAGTAAAATTAAAATCTACAACTTAAAGATAGTGTCCAAAATGTACTTAATGGATGAAGTTCAAGGTGTGAGTAGATAATTACAATGTGTCAATCATTATAGTAAGTGCTTTACATACATATTTTATTATTCATAAAGTTCTTGCAAATAAGAAATTTTAAGTCAAGTATACGGGTGATTTCTAGAGGCCAGTAAAGGCAGTGTTAGCCAGCTTTCCATCACTGTGACAAAATACCCAAGAAAGTAAATTTTAAAAGAATAGAAGATTTGTTTTAGCTCAGGTTTTCAGAGATTTCAGATCATTGTCCTATGGTTCATTTCAAGACTGACAGTGAGGCACAATATCATAACTGAGAACATATGTAGAGCAAAGCTTCTTACTGTGGCCAAGAAGGGAGAGCTTGCTTTCCTAACAAAGACCTTCCTGCAGCATCCATTAAACCATGTATTTTTAAATTCATTAATTCATTAATGATGTCAGAACCCTCATGATCCAATTATTTTCTCAGATCCTTGTCTCTGAACATTGCTGTACCGGTTAAACTTAATTATGTCAACTTTCTTCACTTAGAAAGGCTGAAGGGGTTAGGAAGACTTTCTGTGTGTTCCTGGATGAGCCATGCCTTTGTTACTTTGCTTTTATCTGGACAAAATATCTGACATCCACAAATTAAAGAAAGTAAGGTTTACTGTAGCTCAGAGCTTGTTGAGATTTCAGTGTATGGCTGGCTGACTCCGAGGTAAGGTGTCATGCTAGAGGAAGAACAGTCTCTACAAGGGAAAGCAGGAAACAGTGAATGAGCATGTTTTGTTTGGTTTTGTTTTCCTTTTTATTCTATCTAGATTTCAAGCCTAATGTTTGGTGCCACTCATATCTGGGGTGGGTCTTCCCCGTTCAGTCAGTCTGTCATCCACACCAGAACTATGGTAAGTGAATCAGTTGACTAATCCAGTATCACACCCACATGATATAGTCATTCCCCAAATCCCTGGTAGGAAGGCAGGAGGCTTTAGAGGGACATCTAGATATAAGCCATAATGGTATTATATCTGGTCCCTTGTTTCTTTTTCTGTGGCTCTGTCCCCCTGCTCTGTTTCTTGGTCTTCACGAACGAAACATCTCTGATCTGCCACATTCTTCCACTATCATTTTTCTGCTGTGGAGGCAGCCAACTATGGACTGAATTCCCTGAAATGATGAGATAAATTAAATTTCCCCTTCAAATTGTGTGTTTGGGGTCCAGCAATAGGAATTCTAATAAAGCAATCATGAGCTTTGGAGTGAAAGTTAATATCAAACCCATAAGAGGACAGGAAATGCATTCTACATTAGGGCTTCCAAAATGAAAATAGCCTGAAAACACAGTATCTTAATTTTAGCTTATGGCTTACATGAGGTCAATATGCACAAGCTGGCCAAAGTCCCGCTAGTAAAAAGTGGACATGTTTCAAGCTTGGATAGAGTCATTTCAGGCACTTAGGTTCTGTCCTGGACACAAATTGAATGACAAGTTAATATGAGCTTCAGATTTACCTAGTAAGAACGTGACACCTCCTACAGCTGATGGGCCCAGTAGCTTTGGCTTGTAGTTGTGTCAAAGAAAGGTAAGTGAATTATAATGAATACTCTCAGTACATAAGCAAACAAGGCTGTTATTGGAGCCAAACTATAAAATGAAACATATACTTTTGATTTTCTTTCAAATGATATATACGCGATCACCTTTGGCAAGCTAATAATTATTGGCCTTCTTTGGTGTGCATGGCTCTGGGTCCTAAGAGCACTAAGAAATGCAATATGTGTGGAGATGACTGGGAAGAATGGGAACTGACTTCCTCGGTGAGACTGAGAAGGAGAGGGGCCTCCAAGCGTCCTGACACCGTGCAGGGAGGAGGGAGAACACTGAGGCTACACTGTTTACCAGGAGGAGGACCGTGGAGGGTGGGGGAAAGTCGAATCCCACGGAACTCTAATTGCTCATGCCCATATCTCAGAGAATAAGGCCAAGGTGGGCTGGTCATCTGGGACTCTAGGTCAAAGGAAGACATGAGCCCCTTGGCCCCCACGATTTTAACTTCTCTTTGTGTCTCTTTATTTTTCATCTTTAACACCCTGTTCAGGTTTAAGTTCAGTTCCTAGGTTTATTCCTACAAATATATAACAACACCTAGTCTTGAAGAAAAAGACCAACACACTCTTATTGCAAATTGGAATACTTGTACTTACTAAAATGTTGGTGGGCAGCGTATGTGCTACCAAAAATGTTCATGTTTGACTCCACTGAACATGAGAATATGTAAGGCTAGGCAGCGTGGACAAATTAGGATAGTAATCGAATTAAGTTTACTCCTCAGCTGGCCTTACAGTGGGGAGATTATCCTAGATATTTGGGGTGGACCCTCTGCAGTCATAATAACTTCCACAATTGTAGAAAAGTGGCAAAAAAAAGATAACTAAGAGAAAATGAACTGTAGAAAAATGGATGAGATATAAACTTACAACTTTCAGAATGGAGGAAGATCAACAGCTAAAGATTGTGTGTATCTTCTAAGGGGCTGGCAAGGTCTGGGGAAGGGGTCCTACCTTATAACCTCTGGAAGGAGCACAGGCCTGATAATACCTTTATTTCAATCCAACTATTCAAGTCAGATTTTCATTACACAGAACCTATTTTTTGTCATTGATTTTATGATAATTTGTTACATCAATACTAGGAAGACATTACAGAAATGTTGTAGAGATTAGAGAATTAGATCAGAGAGGGGGGGGGGGAGAATGCCTGACACATTGTAGAAATTCAGTGGAGAGAAACAAATGTAATTTTCTTTTCCAACTAATATGAATTTCACCAACTGCACTTAGTTTGTATCTTCACTTGGTAAGATAGTTACACATTAATTTGTACCTTAAAAATAAAGCAACATTTTGTATAGAAGCTTATGTAGAATTTTTGTATGAGTATGTATTTTTTTTGAAGAAATGTATGCATGGTAATAGATTTAAAAGCACATCTGGCTGGGTGTGGAGGCTCAGATCTGTAAGCGCAGAACTCAGAAGGCTGGGACAGACCATCTTGAGTGTGAGACCCCACTAGGCTATGAGGTGAGCTTAACACCAGCTGGGACTGCATGCTGAGCTCAGGTCTCAAAGAGAAAACACAGTCAATGTCAAAGGGGAGAGACAGAGAGAGAGATGGGAGGGAGGGGGAGGGAGGGAGGGAGAAAGAAATAAAAATTAAATGAAGAACATAAAAATTTTTACCAGGTTTACCTAGAGAAGTAATTAATTCTATTCAATATTTTTGAAATACTATGAGAATTCATAATAGTACTATTTATTTTATTCATATTTGTTATCATTTTAGTTGTTTTGTTGTTTTTGCTAGGAGTTAAAGTCACAATTATGGAAGTTTCCATTAGTGAGTTAAAAATAAAGGGTTAATCAGTAAAGGTGTTAGGGGATAATATCGGAGTTGTAAGCAGGTATCACAAATTCTGATCATAACGCACCCTTATTCTTCAGTAACAATGAAGAAAAACTAAAAATTAGGACTCACTCATTATGTACTAGAGTATATGAAGTCAGAGCTGTGGATATAATAGCAAACAAGAGAAGCAAAATCCCTATTCTGCTAGCAGGGAAGAAAGACAATTAGATAAGTAAAGCAAGTGTTTATTTGTCTTAAGGCAACGTAGAATTGAATGTACTTTAAACCCTGATGGTTAATTTCACAGAATCGAAGAGCTTGAAATTTAGTCTCCTCTAGAATGAAATAACAGCATACTTCTCTAACGTTGCATAGAAATAAAAAATTTCATGTAAAAGTCATGATTTCTTTGCAACGACCTACACTTTAAATTGATGTAGTAAGTTTAAACAACTTGATATTAAGATGCAAATTTTGTTTCCTTTGATGATAAACCTAGTGTAGTAATTGCAGGATAACATGGTCTAACTTTTTCTAGTTATCTGAGGCACCCCCATTTTGGTTTTCATCATGGGTGTATTAATTTACTTTCCCAACAAAACATGCATCTCAATATTTCTTTCTTTCTTTTTTTGGTCTTTTTGATAGTAGTGATTTTAACTTGGCACAGTGATGTCTCATTATGGATTTGACTTTAGACGGAGGCTTTATAAAAACACCAAGCCACTGCTTCCATTTTGTTATTTTAAACAATTTTAATAATAGCTGCAGCATGTTCAATGTTTGAATCCTCATTAACAATTACTTAATTGTAGACATTTTAGCCGATTTTCATGAGTCTTACATCTCTGTGACCTCTGTCATGAGTACAGTTTCCAGGGTATCAATCTTACAGGATGGAAGATATTTTAATTTTGTAATTTTCATCAATCATTTAATACTTGCTTGAACTATTTTATGGAGTACCAAGTATTTTCATAAATCCTCTCACTTTACCTTCACCGTGTAAACAGTTTTGCTTTTGAAAACATACATAATAAATATAAGTATTTAATAGTTTACAAATTACTTGTATATTTGGGGCTTCATTAACATAGTGTTAGTTAAGTCATCTTATTAGCATATGGGAAAATAAGAGCAAAAAAAAAAATAGAAAGAAGACACTTCCCCCAAAATTGAAAGAAGGAAAATAGGAAATACAATGCACACTCCCCTAAAGTGAAGGTTGTCTCTCCATTCTTCTAACCTTGTAGTAGTGATTAGCATGGTCTGTAGCACAATCAAGATGACCAATTCATAGGTGCTGAATCCAAGAAAGTATGAACCCTGAATAAAACCAAAGCTTTTTCCTTTACAAAATGATAAGAAATGGAATACTTAATGTGTATTGTGCATTTTCTCCCCAGAGAATAGGAACTATGCTGTTTTGTCTTTATTTTCCATTTTATCCTTTAAGTAAACTACTTAAAGAACTCTTTTTGCCTGTATGTCATAACTAAAAAAAAAAAAATGAGTTCGTCTGGTAAAGTTCACTGTGGCCAATAGCTAGGAAGAGCAAGCCAATGTGATCTGCTATGTTTCTTGTGTTATTTTACTCAGTCATGAGATTCGGACACTAACTAGATGTTAAATTGGTTTGGCAAATGTTTCCAACCAATAATTGTATGTTTTACTTAATGCCATAAAAAGTTGAAAGATGATGACATTCTATTTGTACTTAGATGAATTTTGTGGTGATCACTATTTAGGCCACTGACAAATATGAGTGGTATAGGTCTTATGAATATTATGACATCCATGATCAGTAAAATATCAGTAGAATTTATTGAAAAATAAGTCACTTGAAAGGGGTCACTAATGCTTTGTACAAATTAGATGTGTTGTTATTTATTTCAGCAATCAGAAATCATCCATAAAATGAAGTCATAAATAAGCTGCGCACTTTCAGGTGGTGAAGGTTTGACTTTGGTAAATAAAGAGAAAATACCAAAAAACATCAATCAGAAACTCTATGGTGATCAGAGAGAAGTGAGTATTATTTGATGAGAAAGATGGTAGCAATATATAAATAGTTTTCTTTTCCAATTTGGGATTTTCTGCTTATCTTTTTATCACTCATCTTTAAAGGTGACTCTGTAGAAAAATAGTAAGTATCCTGTTTGCTTTGTGTCAGTTTGTTCTGGATTTGTGAGTGTGTGTGTGTGTGTGTGTGTGTGTGTGTGTATTAGCTATGAATATATATATTATATGCATGATATATATATATTATATATATGCATGTGTTAGCTACCCTTGCTTTCAATTACTCCCCAAACATGAGGTTTCTGTTTCTTATTTGTTGTTTGTTTAGGCTATCTTTGTTTACTTTTCTAAAATAGCAAAGATCAGAATGAGGACATCTTTGTTCTCCTGTTGTGCTTTACTACTGATAAAGGAAGATGTATGGTTTTGATAAAACAGAAAGGTACATTAGAAAGGATATTTCTAACTGCCATGTGTTAGAGGAACATGCAGGCTTTCGGGTAAGATTTACAGGTAATGTTTGTGGAAATGGTGAATTAGACTTTTTTTCAGAACATGGGAAAAGTTCAATCAGATCACGTTGAGAACAGGCACCTGTGTCCAAAATAGCCTCTGCTGGCCAACAATAAAGGACAGTCTGCACTAGTTATATGGAATTCTGGCTTGTAACTAGTTTAGGGTGTGCAGCAACAGCTCGCCATCTGATATGTAGCAGGAATAATAGCACGGACTGAATTCTCAGGATGGAGCATATTATCTCAGTGAATCAGGACAATGGTCTCTCTGAAATTGTGGGGCGATGGATCACAAATCATTGAGATAGCTGAACCAGTAAAATAGCAGCCATATCATACGAAGTAACCTGAGAAGCCAGAACGTAGTATTACTCTGGCTTTACATCTCATCCACCTGATACTGTGCAATCCAGAATAAAATAGTTCTTCCAAAAATTTTGTTTATCAGGGTCAGCCTCAGAAATCTAATCAAGTAGCTTGTAAGTGATTTAAACTGGAAGGTTTTGTTCTCTATGGCTTTTGCACAGAGAATTGAATTTATGGACTTTTCATGCAGCGATGGCCCTTACGTGCGAGGTGCCCATGACTACTTGATTATCTCAGAAGGATCTCCAAGCTCCTTGGGCATGAAACAGAGGACCTCTTTAAATGAAAGAGATAAGAATATTCAACACAGTTTATAAAGTGTGACAATTCTATTATGTAAGTTTGAACAGCAGCCACTACTGGAAAAAAAATCCATGATTACATCCAGAAGAAAAATAACTTGGCAGAATTAGTCATCATGACAAAATGTAGGCTTCATGACTAGAGGGGAGAGAAATGTTTGGAGGTTTATGTGTGGGAGCTTCTGTATCCAAAACTTCAGTGATCCTCCACAGAATGTGGGACCCATCCCTGGTAACGTGAAATGGTTATAGTATGGAGAATGTTTCTAATGACTAGTTCCAGATTTAATGTAGAGAAATTTCTCCATGATTGGACTTTTAAATTATTGTTAATATCTAGGAAATTCCAAATAGAGACTATGAGGACCTTTTTGTTCCATGATTGATAAAAATCAGATACAACTGTGAGCAAAACTAAGTTCCTAAGGGAGGAGGGCCTGGCTCTCTAAACAAACGTGGAGGTTTACAACAGCTCTACATTTACAGGATTATTGTGGAAGCAGTAGAATTCCCAATTACCTTATACCCAGATTTTCCTGTTGTGAACAATCTAACTTCATATGCTTTGTCACAATGAGGAAGCAATTAATGGATTCATCGTTATTAGCTAATATCCATATCTTATTCTCTTTTCAAAGAAATCCCCATGTTTACTTAAACATTGTCTTGTGTCTGTTTCCTGGCCATGAATCCCATTCTAGGTACCATGCTGCATTTGGTCACATGTCTTCTTGGGCTCCTCTTGGTTAAAATAGTTTCCTCAGAATGTCATTGTTTTTCAGAAACTTGAAAATTTTGTGGAAGACTGGTCAGATATTGTCAGGTATTTTCTAGGCTCTCTCAGCTGACAGAGCAAAAAATATATATGTGTGTTGGTCCACACATACATGTTTCTACATGTAAACACCTGTATTATTTTAAGTAAAACATCAGTCTGTATAGGCATAAAATGTTACCCAGTACTCCAGAGTGATGTTTTTTTTTAATTGAATTCTTTATTGGTATAATTTATATACATCTCAAAACCACATATAACATTGGGAAATTTGTACCAGTATATGCCACAAGTTAATTCTCATTTTTACCCAGATCCCTACCCACTCCCCCCTCCAGAGTGATGTTTAACAATAGCATATGCTATGAGCTCATTTTCACACTCTGATAAACTTTTCATGTGTGTGTGTAATGTTGTGTTGGTCCATAATTTTGTTTAAAACATTTTCTACTAGAATATTACCTATTTTCATCTTAAGTAAACTATTTAGTTTCAACACACTAGGACTAAGGGACTGAGGAAATAATCTCCAAACTCTGATGGTCTGAGACCTTGTGGTGCTCTCTGTGGGAGCAACGTGTTGGTGACGTAGAATGCCTCTCCTCCTAGAAATTAGATTGTTCCCTGCTTACATGTTAAATCATCTGGGGATCTTTTAAAAAAATATAGAGTTGAACCCTTCACCTTAGGCCAAATGCAATTTGTGTAGGATGAGACCTTATAATTACGTTTTTGAAAACCTTCTGGGATGATTATATTATAGGCTGGAATTTGGGATTCCACTAATACAGATGACCTCTAACAGTCTTTTTGGTCCTACAATTCAGTAAGTCTCTCATTTTCATTCATATGACCTACCTGTGCTTTGCACAAAGTAAAATGAGATACACACAGAATAATCATGGCTTTAAAAGTTATCTGGTGCCCGAACGCTCAGATTATAACACTCAGAATTTGCTTTGTTTGCTATAAGCCCTTTTATTCTGGCACCATATAAACCCAATTTTAGACAATGGGCTTCATAGCCATTTGAGACTATAAAATTGAAGTAGGCCAATGTGAAAGTGTGATTTTAGAATTCAAAGTTCAAGTCCATTGTGGGTGATTTGAAATGCTTCCCATACTGGGGAATTGCATGCTCTTTGTTGACCTACTTTAAGATAGCAAAATTCAGCTCTTAAGAAATAGCAAAAGAAGGTTCTTCTACTTTTTAAGTAGAATTATATCAAAGGGAAAAGAGCAGCGTGGGTTGTTCTTGAAGATCCTCAGGGAAGATTTTACAGAACACTTGAATAATTTATTTAGGTATTGCATAAGGCCCAAGGTCAGGAAACATTGCAATCTAATGACTAAAATTATTAAACTAAAAATCTAGATAGTTAGATTCTGGTTTTGAGACTCTGTAAAAGCTTTTAGGATGGAAAGGAAGTTACAACATTGCTGTGTGTATTGGTTTCTCTGTCTGTAAAACACCATAATTGCTTCTTCCTTATTTGAGTGTTGAATGGAGGCATAAGAAAACCTGTCAGAGAACACTTCAGACTCTTCAGTGTAAAGTTCTCTACCAAACACTGCAATAGCAAACTGCTGTTGATCTTGAGCAAATTTCCTTCTAAAGAGAATTCTGGAGAACTAGTTTTCCCTTCATAGTGTTTTGGTGCAGTGTTTTCTTGCTTTTCCTGATGGTCACCATCTTTTATCTGTGAGCCACATAACCATCTATTTGAATTTGACACAGGTTGTGAGCTCCTAAGGGTACCTATAGTATCAGAGAGCACACAAAGCCCCTTACTGCAGATGGCCAGATATAGAGTCACTTAATGACTGTTGTATAAGCTTTGCTCTTCCAGCTCTGAAATTCTGTGATTTTAATGGTGCTAATGGAAATTCAGAATGGTTTCAGCTTCCCCTTTATGAAGATCTCTGTCCCAGTCACACACAAAATAAAAGTAACTCAGAGAAATTCATATAGTGAGCCTTTATTTGGGGTTTTGAGGATGAGGTATTGAGTTGACATATTTTCTAAATGGCTCCTCTGAACGCTTTCATATACTGGAGAAAGGTAAGGTGACCGACCGTATATAGAGTGTGCCTATGCTTCATAAAAGCTTCAAAAATAAGCATACACACCCACCTATATGACACATATTCTGAGTGTCTGTGTACTTCTTGACTCGGAACAGGTTAGTGTTATTTTTCTGCATAAAGATCACCTATATGACACATATTCTGAGTGTCTGTGTACTTCTTGACTCGGAACAGGTTAGTGTTATTTTTCTGCATAAAGATGTTGACAAAAGTAGAATTTATTACCAATGATACCACATACAGACTAGGAGAAAGTTTTCTGAGGGACAGGAAAAGTAATTTTAACTATTATCACCATCTTTTGTACTAATAATCATCTAGCTATCTAACAGCACAGGGCTGAGGGTGTATGTAAAAGTCAGTTCAATGTACATGAAACTGAAGACAGGATGGGACTTGAGTTTTTACACCACTAAAAAAAAGCTATAAAACCACATGTAGAAATCAGGCTATATTTGTAGATGTGCAGTCATCTTTGCCTGGAGAAGGTTGCCTGAACTAAAGGATCTTTCAGAAGCAGAGATATATGGTCAAATGTCATGGAGGAGAAAAGTTTTCATTAAGAGTCGTTCAAGAGGGAATAGGACAGAGGTGCATGAATGCTAATATAAGGAAATAATCTTAGTATTCTCTGTTTGAAAAGAAGCCAAAGATGTTTCTTCCATGGTGGAAAATAGGTGTATTTTTAGAGGGTAACAGTAAAGCAAACTATAAACTCCCCAGCTGCTCCAAGCATGTCTTCCTGTATCATTCCGACTACGTCTCTTCGCTGTCCCCAGGTCATTCCAGGTCCTGTCCTCTGCTTCTGGACCAGGAAGAGGCTCCAGCCCCCTCCTTGTCCTCCACATACCAGTGTCGCTGCGTGTCCTCTATGTTCATCTCTGTCCTTTCTACAATCAGCTTTTGGGATTCATCTCAAGTAGTATTTCAGCAAGGAGATTCTTCCTGACTTTTCTACTAATCTCACCTAGTCAGATCTATAATACATTTTGTATCACCAATATATTCTGGCCTTGTTGTAGTACTCATCACTGTTAGCCTTTAGTGATTAATTTTGAGTTAATATTTAAAATTAACTTGCATTATTGAACATATTCCTGGGATTCAGTGTAGCATTTCCATAGAGCATACGGTATGAACTGATAATGTCCCACCTCCACTCCATTCCCTGCTGTCACAGGCTGCCTAGTAAGCCACTAGTAATCACTGTTTTACTTAAAACTGTCTTTGGGTTTAACTGTCTTTGTGTAGACTCAACAGAGCCAGAGCTACTTAACTATTTCTTCCTGTCTACCTCCATAAAACCATTCCGCTGATAGTCTCCACCCTAGAGAACAAATACATGATGCAGGAAAAGTACTTCATTTGGGTAGATGTGCACACTCTGAGTAACTGATACAACAATCTTATTTATAGCTGTTACATTGTTCTCAGAAGTGCAGGGGGAAGAAGGTACTATGATTAAGACAAGAGTGTCCTTGTCAGACGTGGTCCATCAAAAGCCTGCGACTGCTTTGGTTAGATCTCAAAGTTTAATTTTTAAACAACATAGGAGTCACACAGAAAATGGAGCTATTCAGTCAAAAAGGAGTAATAGACCCAGGTTTGGTAGCACACTTCTGTTATCCCAGCACTCTGGGAGACTGAGGCAGGAGAACTGTCAGTGTGAATCTAGCCTGAACAACTTAACAATCTAGTGTGCTCCTACCGCAAAGTTAAAAGATGGATGGGCTGGAGGTTTAGCTCAGTGGTTCCAGCTCCTGCCTAGCAAGAGCAAGGTCCCTGGTAAGCACATACCACAATACCCGGGGGTGGTGACTCACACCCACCAGCAATCCGTACCATATACCACAATGCTGGGTGTGGTGGTTTACGCCTGTAATCCCAGCACTTGGGAGGTAGAGGCAGGAGGATCGCTGAGTTCGAGGCTTGCCTGGAAGGTTGGAGTTTGAAGACTCAGTGTGAACACCTTGGGTTCCATCTTAATACAAAAATAAAGGAGAAAATAATAGCAGAGGTGACTGTTTTGAGCATTTTGAAGTCGAATAAAAACTCAAATCTGAAGTCTGCATATCTGACACATTGAGACAATTAATCAAACTATACCTGCATTGAAAAGAACATGGACTACCCAGTGTTGAGCAAATAAATCCAACTCTTATATTTTAAAAATGTATTTTGGGGCTGGAGATTTAGCTCAGTGGTTCTGGCGCCTGCCTGGCAAGTGCAAGGTCCTGAGTTCGATCCCGGTAACCATATACAATGTTGTGCGTGGTGACTCACACCCACAGCAATCAATACCACATACCACAGTGCCAGGCGTGGTTGCTCACGCCTGTAATCCCAGCCCTTGGGAGGCAGAGACAGGAGGATTGATGAGTTCGAGGCTTGCCTGGGCTACATAGTTAGCTCAGGGTCAGCCTGAACTACAAAGCGAGACCCTGTCTCAAAAAAAAAAAGAAAAGTGTATTTTGAAGGTTCAGATACTGTGGAAGTATTCTTAGGAGATTTTACTCTTTTCCTGAAGAGTTTCAGATTTCCCAGTTTCTCTTCCCTTAGAGAGAAAGTCTTTTGCTTTATAACAATTCATCAAAATGTATATAATGAGTGAAATGCAAAAAGACAAATTACTAAACAGAAATCGCTCTCAGTAATTTGGACCCTCTGGCCTTATGAAAAAGGCAGTTTTCTGATGGATAAAAGACATCCAAATAACTTTATTTGGTCTATGAAAATTTCTTTCTTGTTTAGGGCATTAGCAAGTTTTAAAACACCCAACAGCTGTAGAGAAAATAGCTATACATAGTTTTGAGACTCTGAAGATGCTTTTAGATATCCACAGTCTATCACTTTTAAGTGTAAATTAAAGCTAAAGAAAATTAACTTGTCTAAAAGATAAATTATGTGACTTCTCTTGTAATTGATGCTTTTTGTAAATTTTTCTTTTTTCCCTTATTTAAACTTTAATCTGGAATAAATATGTTATTGTTTCCAAATTAATGTTAAAAATAATCTGATATGGAAATATTCCACTCTATAAAAGCTGTCCTACTTTCTATAGGAAACTTGGTGTGGGAATATGATGAGGGGAAGGAATAAATATGATACAGAAAGAAAATAAAAGAGCATGTATAAAGGGGGGAGGAGGGGGGAGTGGGTAGGGATATGGGTAAAAATGAGAATTAACTTGTGGCATATACTGGTACAAATTTCCCAATGTTATATGTGATTTTGAGATGTATATAAATTG